>JARBWK010000010.1:92667769-92891645 GCA_030556195.1 Anolis apletophallus
TTTCCCTTCTTCCCACAAAGTTCAAAGATAGTTCTCGTTCCTTAACAAAATTTCTTTTCTATTTCCTCCTATTCATCATAGCCAATTTATCACATCTCTCATTCTGAAAACTTTCACTATCCATTTTCCATTTTTACTTTTCTTTTTTCTCCTTCATCTTTACCTCCTACACAGGAAATTAATGCAGTTTGACACCACTTGATTTGTCATGGCTCAGTGCAATGGGGATCCTGGGAGGAGTAGTTTTGCAAGGTCTATTCTCTTTCAAAAGCACTGTGCTTCCATGATTCTTTAACATTGAGCCATGGCAATTAAACTGGCATCAAACTATATTAATTCCACAGGGTAGATGCACGCCTATTTATTTACAGTATTTTATACTTCTCCTTCTCAGTGCCATAGGAGACTCAGGTGGCTTATATATAGGCAACAATTAGATGCCAAAGACACACATAATAAAAACAGAAGCATTCAAACAATCATTAAAACATAAAAAACATTAAAACCAATTATTTAAAATCATGCATTCCAATATCATAGTCTGTGGCCATTCCAATTTGTCATTGCGCTATCTTCATATTTTCTTATTGTATTGATAGATTATTCATTGAATGATTGGTTGAACATCCACAATTTTAGTCTTTCCTTAAAGGTCAGGAGGAGGGCAGTCTAATTTCACTTGAGAGGGGAGTCCCATGGCTGAGGGCCACCACTGAAAGCCCTTCTCTGCCGTCCCCACCAACGGTGCCTATGAAGCAGGTGGGACCAGAGCAGGGCCTCCCAGAGAAGATCTTAATCTCCTTGCTGGCTCATAGAGGGAGATAAGTTCAGACAGGTAAACTGGGTCAAACCATGCTCCCTCTAAAAATATTATGAAATAGCATTATTTATCTCTCTAAGTGTATTTAGAGAGCTGAAACAACCGGCGTAGGAGCACTTCTAATTTCAGAGGAATAAAGGTCAGATTAAGTTTCACAACAATGTGTTGTCTATAGTAATGCTGTCTTATCTGTGATTGTGTCATAGGTAACTCCACAGGTAATTATACTTGTGGCGGTCGGCTTCCATATGCATCAGGGTCATTCTCTTCTCCCTGGTATCCTGGAAATTATCCAAACAATGCAGATTGCTTATGGACAATAATATCTTGGAGTGGTTCACGAATCCAACTCACATTTACAACTATTCAGTAAGTAGAAGACACAATTTCACAGTCAGATGGTTCTTTCCTGTTTCGTTTCATTTAAAGGCAAAATATAAGGACTTGATGGAACTTCTCAATTTTAAATTGTCCATCACTATGTTCCTGAGACTATTAACATTGTGTTTTATTATTTGTACTATTCATTTTTATCTGGATGTTGCACTCCACCTCGAGCCATGGGGAGAAGGAGGGATATTGCTGTTGTTGTTGTTGTTGTTGTTTCTGCTGTGATACAACTAACCATGTACATTTACTATTTTGAATAGGATGTAGTACAATGCAAGTAAAAGTAATAGATTATATTACTGAATAGCCTGTTGCTACTTCACATCACATGTCATTTGTGTCCCCAAGGTGAAAGGAGCAGTTACGTATTTTTATCAAAATCAGGCTACAAATTAGATTCACGTGATATGGTAATCTTATGCCCTTTCAAACAGCTGTCTACTATCCACATTGAACTGACTCAGATAATCCAATTCATTTGGAGTTTGGTGAGGCATCAGCATTCTTTGGCTCAAGGCTGTGGAAAACTAGACCCCAGGTTTCAATCACATTGAGCAAAGGCAGTTAAAGTGACTAGATCCTACAGAATAGGTGCGGGAAGCTTTGGTGTTCTAGCACGTTTGTTTTTAAAAGAAGGAATTAAAAGCAGGCAGCAACTGTAATGCACACTTGGGGGGGGGGGGGAACTATGAGCAGTGCACTTTTACTGCTGTGCATTACGTTCAGCAACAAATACTTTTTTTTGGTTCCAGGGTTTCAAAAAATTGAGGTACACAATAGATTTGATGATGCCTTAGACTCAAGTACATATAATCATAATATTTTATTGTGGAAAACACCCTTTAAAAAACCAACCACAGTCTTTTAATTAAATGACACTTGTTTTCGTCATAAATATTTCTCTGTGCTACGTAAATCTTCTTACCATAGTTACCTTATTACAGAACAGGCTTCTTTCAATGGGATGGGAAAGTTTATTGAGGCCCCATAATGAATTTCTTCCAGTACTACTACTACTACCACTACTACTACTAATAATAATAATAATAATAATAGTCCATACTTCAGGAAATAAAGCCTGACTGCTCATTGGAGGGAAGGATACTAGAGGCAACAATGAAGTACTTTGGCCGCATAATGAGAAGACAGAAAAGCGTAGAGAAGACGATGATGCTTGGGATAATGGAAGGAAAAAGGAAGAGGGGGGCGACCAAGGGCAAGATGGATGGATGGTATCCTTGAAGTAACTGGCTTAACTCTGAAGGAGCTGGGGGTGGTGACGGCTGACAGAAAGCTCTGGCGTGGGCTGGCCATGAGGTCACGAAGAGTCAAGAGTGACTGAACAAATCAACAACAAATAATTATTTACTCCTTGTCCATCTTTCCTCACGGCTCGAGACAGATTACAACATTGTAAAATACACATTAACTTAATCATGGTAGAGGAGTATAAAAATACAGTTTCTTAATAATTAGGCATAACTATTGTTGGTGTTGACAGTAGAGAGACTGAACAATTCCGTGGCAATTCTGGTATCCCACGGTAAATAAACAATTGTTTCCTATGTTCTGCCAAGTCAAACTGGCTAGCAAAGAAAGTCTATGAAAAATCCCCTACCAGCACTGCTCAAATTGGGTCTTTAAAAAAAGTTCTTATCAAATGACAATGATGGGAGAGAGAAAAGTGGGAAGCTCCAGGATTAGTGTGATATTGTTTCCCTTTCTTCATGCTGATGGTGGTGTTGATGATGATTGCTGTGGTTGAGAGCCACGCCTCCCAAAGCCTCTTCCATCTACACTGACCATATAATGCAGTTTCTGATGGGGCCTTTGACACACTCTGTTTCCAATCCCATTGCCATGGAGCAATAGTGGAAATGCATTGATAATGGTGACACTTTATGCAATAACATTGGGAGAGGTCTCTCCATCTGTCAATGAGAGCAGACTGTCATAAGCAATGGCCCCTCAGCAGCCTTCTTAGGGAAGAAGCAATGTGGCCTTACTTTATTCAGTTTGTTGAATTATGTTTAGTGCTGTACTCACAGAAGGTTTTCCCCATTTCAGAACAGAATGTAATTATGATTACGTTGAGGTTTATGATGGAGGCCTCTATTCACGTGTCCTTGGAAGATATTGTTCAGGTTCCTATGTTACGCTGACTTCTACATCAAATGTCCTCACAATTCGGTTTCACAGTGATGTTTCGGTAACATACCGTGGTTTTTCTGCCTATTACAATTCATTTTATGGCACAACTGGTAAGTATGTTTACACATAGGTATACACGCACATTCTTTGATTTTTTAAGAAAAACAATCCAAACTAATAGAATCCAGATTCTTAATTTTGCGTTATGTATAAAAATACTGAATTATTTCTTCAGTGCTTTGTAGATAGAACAATTCAAGTCCAGTTTGATTTAGCTACCACGTGTTTTACATGCTCAGTAAAGAAAAGGAAAGTAATTGGATGAGAAGGAGGCAATCATTTTGAAGATCTTAATGGAAAAGCTAAGAGGAAGATTTCTGAACATCATCATAGTGTGACACTAAAAGACATTATCTAGCAGTCTATGCTTGCTAACAAATATTAAACCCTTAGTGAATCCCTAGCAACCAAGAGAGCACATAAGACTTTAAATCCCTTTTCTGTGTGCCTGGGATAGAAAACACCTTGCCCTGCAAACAGCAGAAACATGGAGCAGATAAGAAGGTGAAGCATGGATCAAGTCTCTGTAGCTTAGGCCGGATCCAGACTGGCCTTTATCCCAGGAGAATCCACATTAAAAATGCAGATTTTCCTGGGGGCAGCTCACCCCCACCCCAAAAAAGCGTGCAATTTCTGGGATGGGTGTCCAAAGATTTTTTCATGTCAGGAGTTTCTTGAGAAACTAGTGTTCAAGAATTGGCTGTCAGTAAGGATGTTGCTCAGGGGACGCTCAGATGTTTTGATGTTTTAGCATCCTTGTGGCAGTCTTTTCTCATGTCCTTGCATGGGGACCTGGAGCTGACAGAGGAGCTCATCCGTGCTCTCCGCAGATTCGAACCTGCGACCTGCCAGTCTTCAGTCCTACCGGCACAATAGTTTAACCCATTGCACCACCGGGGGGCTCCGCTATAAAATATATATCAATAATTTTGTGCAATGTACATTCATTTCATCAGTACATCTCATTGAAAAGGCTGAGGAAGGAGCCTCAGTGCTACCAATATAACAGCTTTCTTCTAAGAGCAAAGGAAAATTATTTATTGTATGATGAAGAACTTCATGCTATTTTCCTGCTAAATAATTTATATGTCAAAGAGTGGACAGTGATTTTTTGGGAAAGGACTCCTTATTCTGGAATATTTTCTTTCCTTCGCAACTTTTTCTCTTGAACTCACAGATTGTAATTATTCAGTTCATTTTTTCCCTTAATGATCTCAGAAACGTCTGGAATGGGAATTCGAAGGCAGGAAGGAAAGTAGTGTGATCAGGGCAGGGGGTTATAAGGTTTTTTGTGTGTTTGATAGAGTCTATTAGTTTGAAGTTATGATTTTATATTATGCACTTCATTGTCAAATTTATTTTAGATAAATAATAGTATATAAATACTGTGAATTCAAAACTACTTGACATCTGCAGTAACCTCTTATATAATCATTAAGTAATTGATGTATCATTGATAATTAGTTTAAATCAATCTCTCTCATTTCCTTTCTCGCTCTTTTCTCTTTCCTCCATTATAATTTTCAGCATGGCCAACTCCAACTCCTCCATGGTGGCCAAGACCGACAAGTAAGCACTATTTCTTTTGGCAATTCTGAATAGCTTAGCTTTTATTTTAGCAATTAAGTCTTCAATGTTTAACTTCATATTTAAAAAAGATAAATGGATAAAAGTTCTATTACCACATTGGACAATATCACATTAGGAATTGTTCCACTTCCAAAACTGTTTGAGAATGATTTCAAATAGGTCACATCACATGATGTTTGCCCCATCTCATCAGTATTCTGTCGGAATCCATCTGCAAACCATCACAGAAATTGACTATTTGCAGACAGAAATGTAAATATTTGCCAGTTGAGAAATTGACATAATAAGTGATGAAGATGAAATATGTGCGGGGGCACGAGGATTGGTAGGTTACATACCTGTGACCATCTTTCTTCGAGTGAAGCTCTGTGAATCCACACTTATGAAGTTTGCGCGCCAGCGGGTTTCCAACGGAAACTTTCCCAGTTTGAAAAGTTTTGGCGGTAGCTCCGCCCAGCCGGCCCGGAGGGCATAAAAGGCGCCTCTATGCGCGCCCACCCCATTCCTACGCCTCGTAAGCAACTAGGAGGGGATGGTTTGATATAGATGGACGGCCGGGCGGGTCGTGTGGATTCACAGAGCTTCACTCGAAGAAAGATGGTCACAGGTATGTAACCTACCATTCTTCTTCGAGAGCTCTGTGAATGCACACTTATGAAGACTTACCGAGCTAAGGTAAGGGAAGGTGGGAACAAACCAGCCAATTTTAGAAAACCAAACAGGTTTATTGCAACCAGCAATCTTAATAAATAACAGTTCAACAATATAATAAATAAGAGTGGAAGGCATGCTCCCACTTGTAAACATGGTGCAACAAGCACCATTCATGCCAGGCACCCAGGCCTCACAGTATAAGTGCAACAAGCACCATTCATGTCAGGCACGCAGGCCTCATAGCAGTAAGTGCAACGGGCACTATTTGTGGTAGGCACACCGGCCTCACAGCAGTAGTGCAACAAGCACCATTCATGTCAGGCACGCAGGCCTCACAGCATAAGTGCACAACAGGTGCAACCTAGCAACTAGGGGTTCTAGGTAAGCGCGCTTAACCGACAGACTGTGACCCCGGGAACCGGGGCACGGTGAACACTTAAACGGTTATAATGGCAGCACGGCTCGGTCGACCTTAAACTGTCGACCGACCCGTATGGGGAGGGGAGAGACAGGGTTACCCTGGGGTTCTAGCCCTGAAGGTCCTTCGGGGTGAGGACTGCTCTACCAAACGCTGCCTCCCTTCTAAATAGGGTGTCTACCCGGTAATGGGATGTGAAAGTGGAGGGATTGGCCCAGATGGCCGCCCTACAAATCTGGTCCAAGGGACTCCTTGGAGAAAAGCCGTTGATGTGGCCACAGCTCTGGTGGAGCGGCCTTTGACCTTAGGGGGCACGGTTGATGCGCTACCTGATAGCAGAGTTCAACCAGGAAGCCACCCAGTTCGAGAGTCTTTGGGACGACACCGGCAAGCCCAGCTTGTCGGTGGCGTAGGAGACGAAAAAGTTTGGTTGACCGACGATAGTCCGCCGACCTGTTTTGTACACCCAGAGGGCCCGTCGAACGTCGAGGGCTCTGAGTGTCGACTCAGCGTCTCCCGAGTTGGAGGACGTCAAGTCTGGGAGAACAATGTCCGTGTTCAGGTGGAACGGGGATACCACCTTAGGTAGGAAGGTGATGTCCGTCCGTAAAACGGCCCTGTCCGGCAGAAACAGTAGATAGGGCTCGTCTACACGGAGCGCCGCCAGCTCGGAGGGTCGACGCGCTGAAGCAATGGCGACCAGGAACGCCACCTTCCAGGAAAGAAGGCGTAGGTCGATGGATGACAGCGGCTCGAATGGAGGAGCCGCTAAGCAGGCCAGGACCAGGTCAAGGCTCCAGCCCGGCGTCGGTGGAAGCACCGGGGGAAGGGTGTTGTTTACCCCTCTCAGGAACCTCTTGACCATCGGCAGCTGGAACAGCGAAGGGGCGCCCCTTTGCTGGTTCTGCCAGGTGAGGGCCGCTAGGTGAGTCTTCACCGAGGACATGGACAGCCCTCTGTCGACCAAACCGGCCAAGAAGTCAAGGACCGCCGGGATGGAGAGTGGGAAGACGACACTGGACCGGTCAGCCTGGAACTTGGCGAATCGGGCGATGCAAGCCGAGTACGCCTTTGTCGTCGCCGGTTTGTGGGCTGCTGCCAGGATCGCTGCTACTGCTGGTGAGACGCCCGGTGTCGGAAGATCCTCCATGCAGTCAAGTGGAGGGACGACAGGTCCGGGTGCAGGAGCAATCCGTTCTCCCGAGTCAACAGATCCGGTCGACGAGGGAGGGTCATGTAGTTGCCGTCGGCCAGGTGGAGAAGGGTCGGGAACCAGACCTGCCTCGGCCAGTAAGGGGCTATGAGGATGGAGTCGGTCCTCGATAGCTGGATCCTCTCGACGACTCGGAGGAGAAGCGGGAACGGCGGGAATAGGTAGAGGAACCCGTCGCCCAGTCGCGCAGGAGTGCGTCCCCGAGGCATCCTCGGTGAGCATCCGGGGCAAGCCGGGCACTGAAAACCGGTAGTTGGTTGTTTACCGGCGATGCGAAGAGATCTGCGTCCGGGAAGCCCCATCGTTGGAAGACGCGGTGGAGCTCTTCCGGATGCAGCATCCATTCGTGGGACGACCAGCTGGTTCTGCTGAGAGAGTCCGCCTCCTGGTTGTCGACTCCCGGGAGATGGACAGCTCTGGGGGTCACTTGGTGACGTACACACCACTCCCACAGGCTCTGGGCCAAGGCCAGAAGCTTCCTGGAGCCTGTTCCGCCCTGCTTGTTGACGTAGTACATGGCCACTATGTTGTCTGTCCTGACCAGTACTACGTGTCCCTGACTAGGGGCGAAGGCCCGAAGAGTCTTGGCTATGGCCAGGAGCTCGAGGTAGTTGATGTGGTGGAGTCTCTCCACCGCCGACCATTGGCCGTTGATCGACAAGTCGTTCATGTGGCCTCCCCAGGCCAGCATCGAAGCGTCGGTCGTCAGCGTGATGGACGGGGTCAGCATGTGGAAAGGCACCCCTTTGCAGACGTTGGCTTCGGATGTCCACCACCGGAGGGAGTCCTTGACTGCCTTCGGGAGAGAGTTTCTTCGAGTGGTGTTCTCTGACCGGATCGAAGTGGTCGAGAAACCAACGCTGTAGGGGTCTGAAGCGGAGCCTTGCCAGCGGAGTGACTGCCACCGTGGGCGCCATGTGGCCCAGCGTGACCTGAATCTGCTTTGCCGTGATGCAGGGGCCCGTGCAGGTGTTCACCTCTCGTCGGCGCCTGGAATCTGACCTCTGGCAGATAGGCGAGCTGATCGACGGAGTCGAAAATCGTCCCAATGAACTTTATGGACTGGGACGGGGTGAGCTGGGATTTTTCCTCGTTGAGCCGTAGGCCTAACGACAAGAGTAATTGAAGTGCCGTCGAGACCTGTTGGTGTAGCAGGTCTGGAGACTGGGCCGCCAGCAGCCAGTCGTCCAGGTACGGGAAAATCCGGATTTTCTCCCTTCTCAAGTGCGCAGCCACGACCAACATGCACTTGGAGAATGTTCGGGGAGCCGTCCCGAGGCCGAAGGGAAGGACGTTGAATTGGTACGCCCTTCCTGCCACCTTGAAGCTGAGGAAGCGTCGATGGGCAGGCCTGATCGAGATGTGGAAGTATGCATCTCGAAGGTCTATCGAGGCGAAGTGGTCTCCTCTCCGGAGAAGCGGGAGAATGGACGACACTGACACCATCCTGAATTTCCTCGGCGAAACGTACGCGTTTAAGTCTCTGAGGTCCAGGATGGGTCGCAGGGAACCGTCTGGCTTCGGCACGGTGAAGTACCGTGAGAAGAATGTCCCTCTTTCCTTGATGCGCGGGAGCCGTGAAATCGCTCCTTTTGAAGCAGGCTGTCGACCTCTTCCAGAATCACCGAAGATGGCTCCGTCTCGACGATGAACCCCGTTGGCGGGAGTTCGTCGAATTCCAAGGCATAGCCGTCTTCGACAATCCGGAGAACCCATGCATCTGAGGTGATGCGTCGCCAGGCAGTGATGTAACGAGCCAGGCGGTCTCCGAACGACGGGTGAGCTGGTGGAGGTCGAGGGCTGGGAGGAGGCATGGTGGTGGCAGCGGTACCTAGCGATGAGGCGGTGTCGTCCATCGCCCCGTCAAACACGGCGATTCGATTGTCCATTGCCGTTGTTCTGGCGTGGCCTCGACTTATTCCCCTGGCGGGGTCGGTTGGACTGCTGCCGCTGCTGCTGCCTTGGCTGCTGCTGTTGGGTCTGTTGTGGAGCCGAGTAAGGTCTCGGGGACTGGCGGTACTGCTGTCTGGGCTGAAACCGCCCGCTGGTAGTACTTGGGCCTGGGTTGTGCCGGTGGTTGGTCCAACTTGGCCGTCAGGACTCTGAAGTCGTGAGTGGCCTTCAATTTGTCGTCCGTGCCCGCAAAGAAAAGTCCCCGGGCATCGAACGGCAGGTCCTCGATAGTCTTCTTCGAGTTGGAGGACAGCCCCGACGACTTTAACCACGCGTGTCTGCGGATGGCGACACCGTGGGCCAGCAGCTTTCCTGACGTATCCCGGTATGGCGGGCCATCAGGATCTGGTGGTGTGCCAGCGCCTGAGCCTCTTGTGCGATGGAGGCCAGTGCCGTTTGCTGTTCTTGGGAGAGATCCTGGAAAAAGGGTTGAGCCCTTTCCCACAGGATCTGGTGGTACGCTCCCATGCACGCCCCGTAGTTCGCCATTTTGGTGAGCAGGAGTCCGGCTCGGTAGATTTTTCTGCCGACCGTGTCGAACCTCTTCCCTTCCTGGTCAGAGGGGGTCGTGGACTCTCGGCCCGATGACTGGGAGGAGGTGACGATCATCGAGTTGGGTGTCGGATGATTGTGAAGCCATTCCCTCTCTCTCGTCAATCTTGTACCACGCCTCGATCCGACTCGGCGTGGGCGGGATGGCCAGGACACCTTCACCACCTCTTCCAGTGGTTCCAGCATGGGAAGGTGTGGCTGAGCTGCGTCCTCGACCTGCACCCTGCTGAAGACGGGGCAGGCGCTGGACCTTCTGGGGACATACGCCTGCATGCCCAGAGATCTTGCCATCCGGCCGACCTGGTCGCCAAACGCCTTCGCCGAGTCCGTTGGTGAGGAAGATGGCTCTATCTCACAGCCTCTGTGGGAAGGCGTTCTGTCGATGTTTAGGGACAAGATGGACCCCGATCTCACCGATCGAGGGACCTCACCTTCTTCGACTTCATCTCCAGACCAAGGACGAACCACTTCCGGTTCAACCGGAAGCTGGGACGATGGCGGCGCCCTCAATGTAGAAGCGACCGCGGTCACCACCGTCGATGGAGGGAGCGTTCGGGCCGCCGGGGCCATGGCGAGCCTCGTGGTCTGCCTGCCCTTCTCGGGCGACGCCACGAAGAGTTGTCGGACCGAGGGCTGAGCCAGGGAATCCGGACAACCGTCTGGACCGATTCTTCCGGCGAGATGGTCTGGTGCTCTGCCCCTGTCTCCACAGCGAGAACAGGGGCAGGCGGTGATGGACACGACGCCGATGACGATGACGTCAGAGTCCTGCGTCTCTTCGGAGACGGTGGTCTCGAGGCTGCGGCCTCCAGAGACTTGCCCGGAGTCACAGGAACCAGGCCTCTGGTCTGGGCTCTACGGGCTTCCTCGCTCGACCTCCGGAACGCTATTTCCATAGCTCTGTTGGAGGGAGTCTTCGAGATGGCCGACCTCTGGGAGAGGCCCGACGCCATCGAGCTTGTCGATGAGCGGCGAGGTGGAGGCAGCTGGACCGTTTCAGTGGTCACGGTGCAGGGCCTCTTCTACACCGAAGTCTTTGATGAGATAGACTTCGTGTCCTTCTCCTTCCGTGGTTGCTTCTTCCCGGCCGGGTGAGCGGTCGACACGGATGGGGCCGGAGCAGCCGCCCCGGACCCCAAGGAGGTAGATGGGACAGCCGTCGCCATCTGTGGAGGGCAGAGAGCACGCTCCGTCAGGTAGGCCTGAAGCCTCTGGGCTCTCGCTCTTCTGGTGTGCGACGAGAAGGCCTGGCAGTGTCGGCAGGTCGGAACGACGTGTCCCTCCCCGAGACACCGAAGGCACTTCAAGTGACCGTCGCAATCCGGGATCTTGCTACCGCAGGATGAACACTTTTTGAAACTGGTTGTGGACATACTATGCTCACACAACCAGCCGAATTTCCGATGTTGCCCAAGTGGCGGAAAACAAAGGAATGGGGTGGGCGCGCATGGAGGCGCCTTTTATGCCCTCCGGGCCGGCTGGGCGGAGCTACCGCCAAAACTTTTCAAACTGGGAAAGTTTCCGTTGGAAGCCCGCGCTGGCGCGCAAACTTCATAAGTGTGCATTCACAGAGCTCTCGAAGAAGAAGTGTCTGTGAGCCCTGCCCCTAATGTATTTGGACATACTGGCCCCTCCATTTTTGCATTGAGGTAGAAATCCAGAAAGCGGGTCTTTTAAGTGCATTTATTTATGGTTGTGGTTGTGGTTAGAATCTTCATTTAGGAATCCTGATCACAGAGAGAAGTGTTTGAATCTGAACATGCTTACAGGTTCCCTGTGGGCATGTTGAGCTACTATGGGGAAAGGTGGCAGAAGTAGCATGCCAAAAACAACTGGAAATTATTCACATACTTTGTAATTCTGGAATACTTTGAGGATTCCAAACACCTGAATTAAGTTAATGAATGAATCATTGACAAGGAAGCCCAATAGTGGGCTATTAGAAACAAATATATAATGAGACAATATATTGAAGATGCATAAAAAATAAAGACTGCAAGATATAGTTGATACAATTTGAACACTTACATCCCAGTTCTCCTTGACAATATGTATTCTATGTTTTGTGTTAATTTCTTAGCTTCGCCAACAAACTTTTCATGTGGTGGTTTCCTTCAACATCAATCTGGAACTATTCGAAGTCCATTTTATCCTTCCAACTACCCAAATAATGCTAACTGTATATGGCAAATACAAGTCGGAAGCAATTCCCGTATAACACTTACATTCCAAAGTTTACAGTAAGTACAATTCTAATATAATGCAGTAAACAAACTACAATATCAAAGTCAATCTTAAACAATACCCATAAAAAGAAATGTGTATACATACGTCCACCTAATACGTGTTTTGTAAAAGTCATTGGAGTGTGTCTGGGAGACAACAGATTTGAGGGTTGTTTCCAGGTACTGTGATTGAATACCAGGGCAGTTCCAGATAGGTCTTTATGCCAGACCCATCCACATTTTAAAAACGCAGATGTTCCTGGGAGCCTGTCTACACACACCCCAGAAAGCATGTTTTCTGAGGTGGATGTCCAGATGTTCTCGCGGGACTGGCCTGCGAGAACATCTAGAGGCCCTACCACCCTTCCCCAAAGCCCCCAGACCACTTTGAAAAGTAAGGAAAACTTACCCCACCTCCAGTAAATTGCAGCGGGAGCTCTCCCAGTGCGTAGAAATGATCCCAGGGATTTTCCTCCCCCCCCCCTGTCATGTCATATCTACGCTCCAGGAGAGCTCCGGTTACAGTCTACTGGAGGTCAGGTAAGTTTTCCTTACTTTTCAAAGGGGTTTAGGGACTTTGGGGGAGGGTGGTAGGGCCTCTAGATGTTCTCACGGGCCAATCTGAACACCCACCTCAGAAAGCATGCACTTTCTGGGGTATATGTAGACAGGCCTCCAGGAACATCCATGGATGGTTCTTGGATAAAGGCCTATTTTCCTTACTTTTCACAGGGCTTTGGGAGGCTTTGGGGGAGGTGGTGGATATTTAGTCCAGAAAATTGTGGGAACGGTGTCTGGACTACAGACACTGGAAGTAGCGATTTTATCCTTCCCATTTCAAGAAGGCGTGGAATAAATCCACCATCTAATTAATTCGCTACAAACCAGGGGGTTCCAGGTTTGTGGTAAATTAATTTGCAATTGTCCAGTATGTCATCTGGACAGCCCTTTCTTTATTGCAGGAGTTACCGCAATAAAGGGGCTGTGTGGATGCGTCCCCAGTCTCCTAGGCAGGATCTACACTACCATATTATGCCGTTTCAGAATGCAGATTAATTGAATTGAACTGGATTATCAGTCTATCCTGCTATACAATCCAATGCAGTTAATCTACATTCTGAAACTGCATCATATGTCAGTGTAGATGGGGCCCCAGATGTTAGTTTAAACATTTTGAGTTTTATTCTTTGACTATGAAAAAGATTGGATGTGTAGATCCTCTATGTCAGGGGTACTCATTAGGTAGATCGTGATCTACTGGTAGATCTCAAAGGGCATCCTGGTAGAGCCCAGGCAGATCGCAGGCACAGTGTGTATGGCTCCCATGCCATTTGTAAGGAATGCTCAGGGGCTTATTATACTCACATTTAGTTGAATTCAGTCTTAAAATGTATTATATCGCTCTCACTGAAATAAATTTCCCAATATTTTGCTTTTATGGCTCTCTGAGTAGTGGATAGGTAGATCTTTGGGACTTGGTTGCTTTATAAGTAGCTCGCATGCTGGAAAAGTGTGAGCACCCCTGCTCTACGTGATCTAGAATCTCTTCTTCTAAAACACTGGTTTTGGCTTCTATGATTCCTTGTCTTAAATCTTCAACTTTTGTACCACAAACACATTTTGTGTTTGAAAAAAGAGGAAATCAAAATTGTGCTTTCTAGCATAACTGGCCATAGTGTTGCCTGAGACACTCTCAGTGTTGCAAACTGAGAACCACTTTTTTTGCATGGAACTTCAATGTAGCTATAGATTCATTGTGATTAGTTAACATATAACTTATAAGTATTTTGTCCATGCTTGCTTTCCAGACTAGAGGTATGTGATAGATATAGATGCCCATGCGATTATGTAGAAATCTATGATGGACCACCCCACAGTTCCCCACTGCTTGGAAGGATATGCTACAATTCCTATCAAACATTTACATCAACCTCTAACATGATGAGTGTCAGATTCCACAGTGATAGTGGTATCACTGCATCAGGGTTTTATGCCAACTATTACACCATCCCATCAGATCAAAATACAAGTAAGTGAAACATTATTGTACAATTTTCTTTTTATAGGATCATTGTTAAAGTTTATCTGTTGTTGTTTTTTTGTGACACTCAGCTCTTTCACAAATCTCAGTGAAGAGTGTGCAGCTGCCATGTTTCAGAGTAGAGATTCCCAAAGATACGAAACCAGATAAGAGCTTAGAAGTAACTAATTCTAAACAAGAAGGTTTTCTTAGGATTGATAAATATGAGCATTGAACTGGTTTTTATGAGTCTACACTGACCATATAATGCAGTTCAATCTGCGTTTAATGGCAGTGTAGATGGGACTTCTGGTTCTTTCCTGAGTAGTACATGGATAGTTTCTTTCTATACATGATTGTATTCTAAAGCAGAGGTCTGGGAATACCAAACTTACATCTATACTATATGGCAAATCAGTTAAGGTATATTGTTGAAGGGATTATGGGTCAAAAGGATTTAGAATGGTTAGACGAAGAGAGTGAAGACATAGATATGAAACTACAATGTATTTTCTTTACAGGGAAAATTAGGAATCTAGAGAAGAAATTGTATAACAAAATAGAGAACCCTTTAAATATATATATATATATATATATATATATATATATATATATATAGGAAATATGATCTAACTATGAAGAAAAATTAATACCGGCGATCTCCCCATTAACTCCGATGTTGATTACACATAATTTGCCTATAAATCTCAAAAAGGAGTTAGATTTATTTATTTAGAAGTACAGTAGAGTCTCGCTTATCCAACCTTCACTCATGCAACGTTCTGTATTATCCAACGCAGTCTGCCTTCCACCCGGATCCACAGCTGTTTCAATACATTGCAATATTTTGGTGCTAAATTTCTGGCTGTTTCGGCAGGCCTTCGAAACTTGAGTTAGTCTAATTACATAGGTCAGCTAGTTTAATACTGTTGTTTTAATGTAAAGTTTTAATGTCCCATTGCTGTTTATGCTTTATTATTTTAATGTGCTATTGCTGTTGTTTTATTCTCGAATTTGTGAGCCGCCCCGAGCCATCCAGGAGTGGCGGCTAAGAAATTGAACAAATAAAATAAATAAATAAATAAATAAATCAAAATCAATAAATACAGTAATTACTACATAACGTACTGTTTATTGAACTGCTTTTTATGTCAATTTGTTGTAAATCATTATGTTTTGTGCTTAATTTGTAAAATCATAACGTAATTTGACGTTTAATAACCTTTTCCTTAATCCCTCCTTATTATCCAACATTTTCGCTTATCCAACGTACTGCCAGCCCATTTATGTAGGATAAGCGAGACTCTACTATACATACTAATGCCAACCATTAATTTTAAGTAAGCACCCTAAAAGCTGCTTTGCCTAAGATGAAATAGCCACCCATGTTCACTAGGCAATGGTGAGATGATCCCATAGATCACTGTATTATATAGTGCCAAGCTGATGTGGAGTATTGCAAGAATAGTTATTCTTCTGCAAGTCTTTTCCATACATATCAACCTTGTCTACATACTAAACTTTGAAGGGATTGCTTATAAAACAAGGAAAAGATGTCTTCTCGTTTTCAGTACACTAACAAGGGTTCTTTTTACTACTTGTCAGATCTTCTCTGTTTATCAGAGTATATGCAAGCAATCATTAGTAGGAGATATCTGAGTACTGCAGGGTACTCTCCATGGGATGTCAGTTTGATTGACGCTTCTTGCAGACCAAGGATCACACCATCTTATGTGATATTCAACATACCATATAATGGCTGCCTCACCAGAAGAAATGTATGAACATCCATAATTTGTTTTACCTTCATGGCTTCTTCTATCCTCTGACCCTCTGTTATATGATATATGATTTTTCATGTTAGTTAGTAAGACACCTATCTTTGTGTTATTGTTTTACAGTTAACGAACATGGTTGATCATGAATAAGAATAGACATGTTGGTAACTGCACACATTGACCAATATTTTAAAACAGCTACTTCATTAAATATACTTATTTAATAATTAGTACAGGAATGTATGAGTTGATGCATGATTAAATCTATGTATCTTTACCATAGTTACAATAGCTGTTTAGTCTCAGTTATAGCATTGTTGCTACAAGCATTGTTTTCCTTCCCGTCTACATTACTGGACATTAGTTATATGGGGAGGAGGAAGCTCCTTCAAGCAAATAATAAAAATAGTCAATAGCATGTTGGTCAGGTTGGGAGTGACTCTAGTGAGGAGATATTACTTAGACCCCTTCTACACGGCCATATAATCCAGATTATCAAATCAAATAATCCACATTATCTGATATGAACTGGAATATATGTGTCTAGAGTGCTATATAATCAAGTTTTAAGCAGATAATCTGAATTTTATATGGTAGTGTAGAAGGGGCCACAGTTAAGTTTACTTAAATAAGTAGCTGGTGTAGAATGCTGCAATTATCTATATACAATATATTGCCTAGACATTGATAGCATAGACAGAGCTATCAAATGACAGGACTTGGCAATCACATCTCGAGTTCATATTATAGGATACTTCCATTTTTATTCTAACATTAGAAATGACCATATTAGGGATGTATTTCTTCCGTACATTTCTTATCAAAGGAAGCAATAGATAACTTTAATTTATTTCTTCCTGGGAACCACACAGTTTTCAAAGTCCATCTACAATTTGGGACTTCTACATAAAATGCGCACATGACCATATCGCATAGAAATCAACACTTTCCATGCAGGAAACAGCATTTTCTATGTTGGACATAGTATTTCTGTATAAAGATATCATTTTCTGTGCAAAACAATTCACTGTGAATTTTGCAAAGGTTAAGTCCAGAAATGCAGATATTTTTATCATTTCACGTCTTCTTGTCAGGATTTTTGAATACATGAAGTAGCATGTTTTTCAACCATTTTGGGAATATTTTGAATGTTCTTCCCGTCCCTGTTCACACTTCTGTCTAAACCAATGGATCCCAACCTGTGGGTCCTCAGGTGTTTTCGCCTACAACTCCCAGAAATTCCAGCCAGTTTACCAGCTGTTAAGATTTCTGGGAGTTGAAAGCCAAAACATCTGGTTGAGAACACATTTGGCACTTAGGCCACACACTATTTAATGATATATAAAGCGATAATAATGGCCAAGATAAAGCATACTTATCTTATAAATGTTGTTTTGTTTATGTTTGGAACAGGCTGATGCTGATACAATTATTTATTCAAACCTGATCACAGTGTCTGCTCCAGGCAGTGGTGGTATAATTAAAAGGAAAAAAGACCTTCACTTGCAGGTCAACTGCAAGATGCTGCAGCACACTTGGATAGAAACCATGTACATTGCTCGTGATGATGATTTGGTCAATGAAACTCAGTACGGCCAATATAGTGTCAACCTTACGTTTTTTGACTCATCAAACTTCTGGTATCCAGTGTATGACTCACCTTATAGAGTAACATTGGAACAGAATTTATACCTGCAAATTGTTCTTCATAACTCTGACCCAGATCTGCAGTTATTTTTGGACACATGTAAAGCATCACCCCACTATGATGATTTCACAACCCTGACCTATCCTATCATCGAGAATGGGTAATGATTTTGTTTACTATCATAATTTGTTGTGTTAGCTGGTTTTCTATAGATAATGTACAAGTGATAGTGATTTTAACATTTTTAAATGTTTAACATGTATTAATTTTAATTTTAATTTTTAATTTAAATGTTTATTTCAATTATATGTTGTTTTAAGGCATTGCCTATATGTAAGCTACCTTGAGTCCCCTTTGGGGTTGAGAGAGGTGGAGTATAAATAGGGTATGAGAAATATGTAATAATAAATAATAATAATGTAGGATTTGTGATTTCTGTATACGGCAGAATACTAAAGAGATACAATATTAAACAACCCACTATGACCCTTTAACCACTCTATTCAGAGAAAACAAATTCATAAAATTATCAAGCAATAATTGGAATGATTCTAAAGTTTAAACCTGAAATATGAACCCAAAAGACAAGAAAACAAATTAAACAGTGATTAAATATATATCATATCATGCACAACCTCCTAGAAAAGCCATTGCAAAACAGTAATTCCTACCACTAAGTATCTGTGTTTGGGAAACATACTAGACAAGGCTGGAAGCCAACTTGTAGCCCATGGTCTGCATCCATCCTCATTCAGCTCCGCCGTAACAGTTAAGACAGTATATAATGTTTTAAGTTTAACTCATATTGAAGAGGGAAAGATGTAAGATATATAGTACGCGGTTGCATGTTTCTCACAATGTACCGTACTGCTTCATTTTTGTTTAGAGAAATGGTTCCCAACCTTTTTTTTTACCAGGGACCACTTGAACAGGGACCACTTTGACCACTTTTGGTCAACTTTAGATTCTGTTTGGTTATTTGGAATGCTGCTTTTGAAAATTGCATTGGGTAGACCCCATCTGCTCTAGTTTCTGATACAGAACATATGCCATCCAGTAGTTGCATCTGCTTGCCCACAGAAACCATATGTAATAATCTAGAGCTGATGTGGTAGTAGTAATCTTTTGTGGGTAGTCCGCTTCTCCCCTCCTGACATCCCTGTTGCCTCGGCACTATAAGAGGGTTTAGCGAGACCAGTTGCTCTTGTTGCTAAATGGTTTTAAAGCAACAATGTAGTAATGGTGAGGCCGCGGGCCATGTTTTTGTTATTGCAGACCACTGGTGGCCCACGGACCACAGGTTGGGAACCCCTGCACTTTGTCTGGAATGCACATCTATGGGGAATCCTTTGTTCTTTTGATGTTTCAGGCTTTAGCATCTATCAGCCCTAAGGAGGCTGAAGTTCATCCAGAGGGCTATTGATTATTTATGATGGCATAAATCATGAGCCGGATTGGGGTATAGGGTGGCAACCTGTGCTTGATGGGGTTGCACTCCCCCTGAAGTCACAGGTCCACAGCTTGGGTGTCCTCCTAGACTCGTTGCTAAAGTTTGAAGCACATGCGTCTGCGGTGGCTGGGTTTTAATTGTGCAAAGGCCCTCGCCTTTGCACAATTAAAACCCGTGCGCCAGCTGCGACCGTACCTCATGAAGTCGGATCTGGCCATGGTGGTCCATGCCTTAATCACCTCCAGATTGGATTACTGCAATGCACTCTATGTGGGGCTGCCCTTGAAGACGGTCCGGAAGTTTCAATTGCTCCAACGGGCGGCAGCCAGATTGCTAACTGGAGTGACTTATAGGGAGCGGTCAACCCCCTGTTTAAGGAGCTCCATTGACTGCTGTTCAGCTTCCGGTCCAAATTCAAGGTGCAGGTTCATACCTACAAAGCCCTGAACAGTTTAGGACCTGCCTACCTACGTGACCGCATCTCTGTTTACGAACCCAGGCGATCTCTCCAATCATCTGGAGAGACCTTACTCTCGCTCCCACCAGCCTTGCAGACATGATTGGTGGGGACGAGGGAGAGGGCTTTCTCTGTAGTGGCACCCCAACTCTGGAATGCACTCCCCAAGGATATCAGACAGGCCTCCACTTTGGCAGTCTTTAGGAGGAGTCTGAAGACATAGCTGTTCCAATGTGCCTTCCCTGAATAAAGTAAATGATGCTCTGCTGTGTTCAATCTCTGCAAATGTCCTCAGAAGCACTTTAATTACCTGTTGGGTGTCTGCCCCATATTGTCCTTGAAGCCTTCCTGCTATATGCAAACTACCTCTGTCTGCATCCAGTGTTTATTTATTTTAAAATGTTAACATTCTCATTTGGCTCGCCCGAAATGTTTTTAAATTGTCTGTTACTGCTTGTGTTGAGTTTTATTGATTATATTGGGGTTTTTTAATAAATGCTATTGTTTTGTTATTATGTGTTCTTGGGCTTGGCCTCAAGTAAGCCGCCCCAAATCCTCTTGGGGAGATTGGTGCGGGGTATAAATAAAGTTAATAATAATAATAATAATAAATGTGCATAATTCTTAGAAAATGAAACCATGTTCTGAGAAGCAATTAAAGTAGCAAGGATGCTTGCATTGTACTGTTATTAGCAATAAGGAGGGGCAGAATGCTAAACTATATATTACCCTGCACTATACGATAACACTTTGAGAGCCCTGAGAACTTGGTGGGATCTTTCTTTTAGGTGATGAACTGCAGAAATGATTCAAGTATTACATTGCTATTTGCTTTCCCCATGAAATTTGATGTGGCTGCAAAATACTCATAGTTTGAATCTATGTGACTGAGAAGCTGCACATGAGCAGAAAATATACTACCCAGGTTCAGCCTGTTGATGCCATTGTTTTGCATAGATTAATTTATACCTGTCTAAGTATAGTAACTCTATTATGCAGCTCAAATTTACCTATATCTGTGGTCACTCACAAGAGGACAACCAGTTTGGAGTTTACCATAACATTAGCTTAGTTACAAGAATAGAAAGAGCTGCAAGACCTTACTGTTCAAACAGGCATTTGATTGCTAATCCCACGGGCACTTTATTGCAGACAATACAGTCCTGCATGACTTGACTTAGTCATAAGCTGTGAATGTGATGAGTTTTATATATATAATATTTTTATCCTTTTTTAATTGTGCTATTAGATGTTATTAGGTGTATATGCATGGTTTGTATATGTGATTTTATCTGTATTTATTTGTATTCTAATGCTGTAAGTCGCCCCGAGCCACATGGGAGTGGCGACAGACAAGTCGAAACGAACAAACAAACAAATAAATAAATAACTGTATCTATGCTGACTATGTTTAAACTACACATTTTTTAAAAGCAGAAATTAAAGGAAATGGCAGTAACAAATATTTATTTATTTATTTATTTATTTATTTACTTACTTACATCATTTTTACCCCGCTCTTCTCAACCCCCGAGGGGGGACTCAGAGCGGCCTAACAAAAAGGCAACAATTCGATGCCGAACACAATAAATACAATGCAATATAAAACCATAACATTCAAGATTAAAATACAATTAACATTATCACATAATGCACATACACTTAGTTAAAAACAAAATTCCTTCCACCACATAAGCATTGAGCCATAACCATCAACTTACCCATTACAAAGTTAGAATGTTCAATTTAGACTGTGCTGGATAATTTTAAACATCAAGTTATTATAGTGTTGACAAACCAAATATTCCTGTAACTGGATTTAACACCTCCCTCTTTCTGAAGGCGCAATATCTAATTTGCATTTTACTAGTTTCCTTGAGATTAAAATCAGATACTCATAAAACAAAAATGCAGGTGACATTTGTATGCACTATGTATTTAACCATATTTTTGCATTAACTGAGATGTTCCTTGTTCCTGGTGTGAATGATCCTGAAACAGTATTCAAATTTTAAATTGTATTTGCAATTACGTAGTTTGAAGAAACATCATTGGTACTAAAGTGCACTTAAACAACTGTCATTGTAAAAATTATGACTGCACAGCTTTAAAAAAAACCCCAAATTGCCTAAAATATTATTGGCATGGTAAAAATAGGATCAAAAGGGGAGATGAAAATCTTAAAATGGAATTGATCTAAAAAGAATATTTATCTATGAATAAGCATCCTTCTTTGATTCTAAAATGTTCTACCGCATGGTGTAATGCAGTGTTTCCCAACCTGTTTTGAGCCGCGGCACACTTTTAACATCAAAAAATCAGGGGGCACACCACCAACCAAAATGACACAAAATGACACTCTAACACAGTAAAGAACGGCTGGAAGATAGTGGCCTGCTGGGAGCAGCTGCTGGGAGTGCCAAATCCGGGGGAGGGGGAGGAGCCAGGCCATGCCCCCCCTGGCTTCAGCTCTCCCAGCAGCTGCTCCAGCCTTGAGGGGCAGTGCCAAGCCAGCGGTGGCAGAGCCAGCACAATGCTGGCTTGGCACCGTTCCCTCAAGGCTGGAGCAGCTGCTGGGAGTACCGAAGCCGGGGGAGGGGACAGAGCCAGGCCGCGCCATGCCTCGCCCCCTCCCCTGGCTTCAGCTCTCCCACAGAGGAGGAGCATGAGTGGTGGACGGGCTCCACATCCGCACGGCTTCAGCGAGCGAGGGGCGAGAGTCATGGCGAGAGTCATGGTGGATTGGAGGCTGGCTGGAGAAATGGCTGAAGGAGGCGGCGCCCCGGCCCCTTCTTCTTTTCCTTCACCACCGCCCGGCCCTTCCTCCTCCTCCCCCAATCACCCAATCACACTTTTTCAGCTTTGGAGAAAGGCAATGACAATCCCCATCTGAACAAATTTTGCTGGGAAAAAACCCACCATAGTTTTGTTTTAAGATTGCCATGAGCCTGAAATGACTTCAAAACACTTAGCAACAACAAATAGATCCTACTCCTCTTCTAAAATGATCTATGTATTTGCATTTTCTGCAACACCACTCCCATCTGGACAGTTGAATGGACCATACCGTTCGGCTTCTACAGAACTAGAATCTGATTGTATGTTATCTAAAATTGGGGAGTGAAGAAGGGTCAATAGTTTACCCTTCTATTTGCTCGATTTCTGCTGACATACATGTTGTGCAGTTGTCAAACACAAGTGTCATTTCATCAGCTACTTTAAGCAGACAAGACTATCAATGTCTTCTAGTGATGTTGGGTATATATTCCCTGCAGCACGAGAATCAGCCCTGCTCTCAGTGCCAGTTGACACAAATGACAAATGAGAGGGTGCTATTGTTTTTTTTCCGTGTCCTACTGTGAACTTCTCATAGGCATTAGGTTGGCCACTATTTGAATAGAACGCTGGATAAGAGAATCCTTTGGTTTAATCCAACAGAGCTCTTCTCGTGCTCTTGTGCTTCTTTCTACATATCTCAATATCTCATTCAAATAACAATCTTCAATAAGTACTTTCCACATACATACCAAATATATGCATGGAGGCCACATCTGCTGACCTTGATCTTTGATTGTCTGCTCACAAACAGCAGTACACTATAGCCTTTGGCTGTTGAAAGGTTTGGAGATATGCAGATGGGTAAGGGCCAGCATGCACAGTTTGTTTCTCCCTGCCTTTCCTCTCCATTTTTGGGAATCTGTGACCCTCCAGATGCCCTTGCTGCCATGACCAATGGTGAAAGTGAATGAGACAGTACATTTGGGAAAGCTATACACCCCACATCCCTGCTTTGGGAAATGAACAAACTGACTCATTGTTAAATGACATTTTGGCCACAATAGCAACAACAAAACACTGAAGGGTAGCCTGACTAGCAATAAGAAAAAACACGAGAGTGAAAACTACACAGAATAATATCACAATTTTGGCCACAATGTCAGAAACTAAACACATATTTTGATTTAATCGTGGAAATGTGTTCTTGGAGTCAAGCGTATTTGTATTTATATTGGGTTAAATCTAGATATATTCAAACCTTAAGTAGATCCATTTAAATGAATGAGAATGAAATTTGTCACTATAACTAACACAACTATCATTAATGTAATGATTTTACTCTGAGTAAATCTGGATCTACCCTAATTAAGCCAGAGCTATGTTTTGTTCCAGTACTATCGAAAAGCACAATTGTTCATGTTTATATTAATTGTATGTTGTAATTAATGTAATGTAATGTTATTCAATTTTGCTTTCATACAGCTGTATTAAAGATGGGACCTACCGGACTTACAGTTCACCAAATAGACGGACACTTCGGTTCTCCTTCCAAGCCTTTGATTTCATCCGAAGCAATCCATCTGTTTACCTGCAGTGTGAAGTGGTGGTGTGCAGAGCTTATGATTATAGCTCCCGATGCTATCGGGGTTGTATTCATGTGCCTAGATCTAAGAGAGATACAGGCTCCTATGAGGAAAAAGTCGATGTCACTATTGGACCAATTGAACTTCAGCGGAATGGCATCCAGAGCAGAAATATTGGTAAACCAAAGCAACACTTATAGAACTCTTTCGTCACTTTTCCAATCCAGTTAAGATCCTGCCTGCTTAGAGTTAGTGGATATTGCCAAGTCTAAAGGACAGCCCATAGGGTGGCTTGTGTCTGAGAGTGGCAGCAGCACTGTGGAACAGAACATAATTTGAAATGAAAATGGTGACCACTGTCTTAGCCACTATTGTAAGATGTCTGTGATATACTTTAGTTCCTTCTTTACCCAGCCACTAATAGCTGGTGACATCCATAATAGTGGGGTAGTAAAACTGTTCCAGGTTGTAGTGAAAAACCTGGAAGGAAAATCCATTATGTCAACAATGACCCTCTAAATATATGTGAAACTCTGAGGATATTCACTGCCCCACTGAGAAGGGAGCCACAAACTGCATATTTCCACTTCAAAAAAGCTCAGGGTAGAAAACAGTATTATGGAAGTCAATAGCCCATTGACTTCTGGAGTGGGAAGTTCGGAATTAAGCATTTTGATGACATGTCAAGCATGTAATGCATCATGTTCTTTCTTCTTATTGATTTTCAGAGACAGACCAACAGCTACCAGAAAATATGGAAGCCCATCATTCCGATGCACCATACATTGTTGCTGCTGTCGTCCTTTCAGTTGCTGTCCTAACTCTTGCAGGATTTGTTTTGAAAAATAAATGGAGAAGACCAGTCCCCTATGAGATCATGTGAGAGCTTAGAACATCGGGACAATATTCAGCAGAGAATTCAGCGTGTTTAAACTAATTTCTTTGAATTATGCAGCTGTTAGCCTGTTGCAAAATCTGGCATTTGGAAACAGATTTACTATACTGGATTCCCGTTACCTGTGATTCATCTTGATTTTGCTTTTCAATGAAAATATAGGAACTAGAAAATGTATTGTGCATGATTCACCCTTGATAGACACTTGAAAGTTTCACTGAAGTATCCTATTAGAAATCTGTTATCCAGAAAAGATTTGCAACATATTTTTAATTCTTTGTTGTATAAGCAGAATGTACAAGTACTATGTTATTTTCATTTAATTGATTCAATTTTTTAAAAAATGCTTAATTCAAGCTATTTCTTGCCAGCTAAATGTGATCGAAAATGAATTCCCTGAAGTGTTTCTGGCCATTTTCTGTTTTATCCAGCATTGATGGTTTATTCAGAGTTAATTCAGCTCCCTTCTACTCTGCCATATAATTCAGATTATCAAATCAGATGATCCACGTTATCTGCTTTGAATTGGATGATATGAGACTACACTGCCATATAATCCAGTTCAAATCAGATAATATCAATTTTATATCGCAGTGTAGAGGAGGGGGGGGGGGGGGCTCAGAGAACCCTTTTCAATGCAAACCATATTGTGACCAAAACCTAATGGAAATAAAGAAGCTGAATCCTTTACTTTTACTTTGTTTATTTCATTTTTTCATGTCAAGACCCAGTCTTTTATGTTTTTTTTACTGAGAACTTCATAAAATAGAATTTTCATTGTGTTTCCTTTCTGGAAATTATTATTCAATTCATTTCATGACTGTTACTGAAAATAATAGAGGAGGGGGAATTAAAGAACAATTCTGCATGTCTATCTGATATACTATGTTGGCCACTGGTTTTAGAAGCATCAGGGCTATAATATGAGGGCAGGTCAATAAGTCTGTGACTTTTTGAATAAAACACAGGTTTTTGGATAAAAAATCATTTTATTTTTCAACGTAGTCTCCTTGAGCTCTATACACTTTGTCCAACGTTTCTCCAATTTTTTTATCCCTTCCAAGAAATAAGATTTGTCAAGATCATCAAAATAGGTATTTGTTTGTGAGATGATTTCATTGTTGGAGTCAAATCTCTTTCCACCGAGCCATTTCTTCAGGTTTGGAAACAAGAAATAGTCACTTGTGGCTAAATCCGGAGAATAGGGCGGATGAGGGAGCAATTTGTATCCCAATTTATGGATTGTTGCTATGGCAACTGCACATGTCTGCACCCTTGCATTGTCCTGGTGCAAAAGAACTTTTTTCTTGGCAAATGCGGTCGGTTTCCCCCCCAAATTCTCATTAAATCGACCCAATACATTGGCATAATATTTGCCATTGATTGTTTTATCTTTTTGAAGGTAGTCAATGTGGATTATACCGTGTGCATCCCAAAAAACGGTCACCATGACTTTATTGGCTGACAAACCCACCTTGGCCTTCTTTGGCGCCGATTCACCCTGGGAAACCCACTGTTTTGACTGCTGTTTGGTCTCTGGTGTGTTGTGGTGGATCCACATTTCGTCCACGGTTACGAAACAGCGCAAAAACTGTCCATATTGCAGTTGAACAACGCCAAACACTCCTGCGAAATTGTCACACGATTGCGTTTGTGGTTGAATGTGAGCAAACGCGGCACCCATCTTGCGGAAAGCTTTCTCATACCCAAGTGATCATTTAAAATTGAAACCATTGAGCCATGTGAGATGCCTATGGCTTCCACAATCTCTCGCACTTTCTATCTCCAATCGGCCAACACCATATTGTGATTTTTTTTCAATTGTTTCGGGTGTAGAGACCTCAGCTGGGTATCCAGAACGTTCGGCATCTTCCGTTCTTGTACAGACACGACAAAATTCAGTAAACCACTTGAGGGTGCTGGCTTGTTGACCTTGGAAACCTATAAATCACTAAATCTAATTCCTTTTTATTAGAGGTGGGGGTAATGGTGTTCAATAACATTACCATGGAAACAGCCAAAAGTGAATTTGAGGTGGGAGTCCAGGTTTTCTTGTCTATATAGATGCACCCTTGTTTGGAAAACCCAACCAAATTTCATTATAACCCGCTTCTTAAATGTTCAGCAGTTTCTCAAATATCACATTGGCAGCACAGCTATGTATCCAAAGTTCCTGATTTGGCAGGAGAACTTGTGGCAAAAGCCTGTTTCTCCAGGAAGACTGCCTGCACCCAACCATAAATTCATTTTGTTGATTTCTGGCTAATTCATTTGCATACACCCCTTCACTGTAATTCAATTTTCACCACTCTAATGTCAACATTTTAACAACATAATGACAACGGTGCTCATGCCCACTGTTCGTGGAAGATTGCCTTTTAAAGTACAACAGGAGTACCATTCATATAAACGGTATATGACCCAAAGATAAACTCTTATATGCTACCTGCTTTGTCTGGTTCTCTTTTGTGGCTTTGCTGAATACATTCATGTGGAATTTCCTTGTTTAGAAATAATCCATTTTCATTTCCTCCCCCATTTTGGTAGAAATTGTTGTTGATAGATCTCAGATTGTTTGAGGTTCTGGTTTCACCTGAGTGGTTTCTTATTACTTCTGTGCCACCTGAAATGCCAAAACTTGAAATTCTTGCAACCCCTTCTTTCTTTATTCATCCTACTGGTTTCCATTCCCAGATATCTCTTTTACCTTATCTTTAACACATGTGTACTCCTGCTTTTGTAGTTCCAATAGTATACTCAAGACAAATTTACCTGCCCTTTGATTTTGCTTATATTATCATTCATTCATCTTTGAGGTCTACTTCTTCCCACGAAGTAGTGGTATACCAAGGGGAATGGGGTTGAGAATGGACCTCCCCATAAAGGTTGCTGTCTAGCTCAGGGATGCTCAACTAGTTGATCGCGATCGACTGGTTGATCTTCGGCCTTCATCCAGTCAATCTTCGGGCCTCAGCTGCCATGCGCGCGCTCCCGCGTGCTTCCGTCACCGCACACGCTCCTGCCTCCGCCCTCCACCGGCGCAGCGCCTCCTCTGCACTGCAGGAAGGAGGAAGCGGCATCGTAGGCTGCGTAGCTGCCCCTGGAGGAGAGAGGCAGGGCACTCCCTCCGAAGGCCCCACCTTGTGCTCCCTTTTTCCCGCAATGCCTTGCAGGTGCGCTCCTGCTGCTGCCTTCCGCCCGGATCGGCACAGCGGGGCTCTGGCGGGGATGGAGAGGCCTGCAGGGGAGGCGAGGCCTGGCGCGGCTCCCTTCCCCCGCCACCCGGATCGGAAAGGGAGCCGCGCCAGACCTCGCCCCCCCCCCTCCGTACTCCTCTCCATCACTGCCGGAGCCCCACCACACTGATCCGGGCAGGGCCCCGGTGGCAATGGAGAGGCCTGCAGGGGAGGCAAGGAGCTCCTCCCACCTCTCTCTTGCCATGGAGCCGGGAGAGAGAGGGGTGGTGGAGAGGAAGGCCGGGCCTCCAGAGGCCCCTCCTGGCGCTCCTTCCACCTCTCTCTCGCCCAGATCCGCCATGGAGCCGGGCGAGAGAGGGGCGGGTGGAGAGGAAGGCTGGGCCTGCAGAGGAAAGTGTGTGTGCGCGCGTGTGCGCGCAAAGTGCACTGCACGGAAGCTGCGTGCACGTGCGCATAAGGGTAGGTGATCTTTTTGACTTGGTTAATTTACAAGTAGGTCGCATGCTGGAATAGTGTGAGCACCCCTGGTCTAGCTCATGTGTGCTATGTGTGGATGTGGGGAAATGGAACCAAAGTGAGTCCTCAGTTTTTAACTTGAATAAAGTAATTTCACCTCATTATTTTGCTTATTTTTTTCACCATATCTCAAGCCCTTATCTTGGAGAAAGAAAAGTCACAATATTTTATTTTTATTTATTTATTTATGTATTTATTGTTCATTTTTATATACTCCTTCCAGCAGGCTTGGGGCGGTTTACATAAAATCAGATAGTAAAACAGCAACATTTCAATTTAATAACAACAATATAAAACAAAGCATAAAAACAAGAGCAATCTACATGGGACTCAAGGACTTGGACAGCTTTATCAGGAGCCATTTAAATTAAAGGCCTGCTTAAAAAGGGTCATCTTGCAGGCTCTCCGAAACGGGGCCAGTTCCTTGATGGCATGGACTTTATCTGGCATTGAGTTCCATAGCGACAGCGCCGCTATGGTAAAGGCTCTCGATTTATCCCTTTTCTTTCCTCGTAGGATACCATTCCCCGTGTTCCTTTTCCTCAAGGTGCACCTACACTGTCAAATTCATGTATTTTAACCCCCACATTGTAAAACTACAACACCCATGATTCCATATTCATGATTAATGCTTAGGAGCCTTCTACACTGACCACAAAAGCAAGCCTAATCCAGTATCTGGGACACCAGATTGGGACCACTCAGCAGCCTTCTTGGGACGCCCTGAAATGTTTGCAGGATGCTAGGTAGCCAATTACCTTTCAGTAGGTGTGAGCAGATGCCGCAAAAAGCTAGGTGGTGGTGTCACAGTTGTTGCCAGCTATGACACTGAGAGAAAGGATGAGAGGAACTGCCATTCCTGTGACTCCGGGCCACCTGAGCTTAAGTAATGCAGGATGACAGTCAAAATCACTTCTGGTTCGAAACCGGCCCAGCTTTCTTGATAGCCCCTAACTGCAGGGAGTAAAACAAATCCTGGGTGCATATGGTTGGTGCTTCAGTACTGTGAAAATCCAAAATGTTCAGAGGTGCACAGCATTGAATCTCTAAATTTCAAATTATGCAGTCATTACATTAAAAAGGTGGTATGTATGAACATGAAAATTGCACAGATTGGGAGATGATACATCACTGCAGTAAGGTTGACATGCTTTGAGAGACGCTTCGCGTGGTAAGATGAGGAGCTAAGCAGACACCTCCCATTTCAAGCAAGGCAGGTTTACAATGGCAGAAGCTGTTTGCAAATATTTGAATTATCAAATTTATTTATTTATTTTATTTTATTTAAAAATGTTGTACCCCGACCTTCTCACCTCCATGGAGGGGCTCGGACCGGCTTACAGCAAAATTCAATGGCATACAAATTGAAAACATCTTAAAACAGCATATTAAAATATATAAAAACAGAGATACATAAAACCACATTGCCATTAAAACCACATTCTGCTTGGTCTAAAAAACTGGTCACCCAATTCAGATTGAAATCAATCTCAGCTTATTCTGGGAAGGCCTCGCTCCACATCCAAGTCTTCACCCGCCTCCTGAAGGACAACAGGGAGGGGGCAGATCGAACATCACTTGGGAGGGAGTTCCACAGCCGAGGGGCCACAACAGATAAGGCCCTGTCTCTCGTCCCCACCAGACGCGCTTGCGAAGATGGCGGGAACGAGAGCAGGGCCTCTCCGGATGATCTTAAGCATCTTGATGGTTCATAGGGGATAATTCGTTCAGACAAGTAAACTGGGCCGGAACTGTATAGGGTTTTGTAGGTTAAAACCAGCACTTTGAATCAATTGGCAGCCAATGGAGCTGGCGCAACAAGGGAGTTTTATGCTCCCTGTACCTCGCTCCTGTTAGTAACCAGGCTGCTGAACGTTGGACTAATTGCAGTTTCCGAGCAGTCTTCAGAGGCAACCCCACGTAGAGAGCGTTGCAGTAGTCTATTCGAGATGTATCCAGAGCATGGACTACCGTGGCCAAGTCAGACTTCCCAAGGTCTGGGCACAGCTGGCGCACAAGCTTTAACTGTGTTTGTTAGGCCACTCTGAGTCTCCCCTCGGGGGTTGAGAAGAGTGGGGTAAAAATGCTGAAAATAATAAATAATAACTGTGCAAAAGCTCTCCCGGCCACTGCCAAGACCTGTCATTCTTTTCTGTGGGCTCAGGCAAAAGCAAAGTAACAGGGCTTCTCCTCTCCTTTATGTTCTTCCTCACAAATAACTGTTGCCTCTTGACTACATTCTGATGGTGCTTGGCTATATGAAAAGTCAGAAAGTTTGCAACTGGGACTCAAGGCAGGTAACAAAAATTAAAATAGATACTGATACAAATGTTATTATTGAAATATGTTTAAAACATATAAAATATTCAACCCCTTCTGGATCCTGGCTGTGTATTTTTATTTCTCTGTGCAGCTATGTAGGAACAAATAATTCTTGTACAATCATCTCCTTACATTTTTACAACTAGCCAGCATCACAAAATCTTTTGTACAACTGCCTTCCTGAAAATGGAGATGTATTCTGTGAAGATAGAGGAGATATTTGTATGTGTCTCTACTAATATCATTGACAAGTGACTTGAAGCCACAAACTCACTGGTATCACTTTGACATCAGTTATACTCCACAGATCTTTTGGCATATTTCCAAAAGAGTGACAGCTGGGTTTCATACTGAAAACTGTTTATATAATCGGTTTTAAAGAAATAAAAGATCTGGGAAATGACATAGATTGTTGACTTTATCGATCATTGTTTGGCATCTTGAAATCTCTTTCCAAGGAACTACCTTCTCCATAAGCTCAATAAAAAGGGTGGATCAAATTCCAGACCCTGCCAGTATAAATATTGCTAAACAGATCCAGTCGAATGGTTATTTATTCTCTTCTTCACCTAGAACTTTAGCTCAAGATGGATCACAGTGTGATCTTCCTTTTGGTGGTGCTTTCAGCTACAGGTAATGTATCAATGGTGGTGATGGGCATATTTTTTCCCATTTTCTTCTTCCATTTTATTTACATGAGCTTGAAAAGGTGCTTAAGATGAAGTAGGGAACTACTGAGCTGATTGAATATGCAAATTTCATTGTTTGTGTGATTATAAATGTTCTCTCTGGGAATCTCTAAAACCTCCACTGCAACTCTAAGGTCAACATCAGCCTGAAATTGATCATAGGATCATGCTATAGATCCTAGATATTCCTTGAGAGAAATCTTTAGTGCTCCAGTGAGAATCTATTCTCAACTTCTGGCAAAATTGTGCTGGAAAACCAAGTGATTCCTGGAGAGGAGAGGTGCTCTCTCAAATAAAAATTAACATTTTTAATTCACAGTTTTACACTTTTGCGGTGACCCTGCGCCCTTAATGCCAGCGAATGTGGAGGGATGACTGTATCACCATATTGAAAGTGTATTAACGGGCATAAGACTTATAATTTGCATTTTTGTATTTTGGCCGGTTGTTCTTTGAGCTGGCATTTAGATAATATTTTGCCTATGTATCTTTCTAATATTGTGTCCGTAAGGAGCCGTCCAACGGAATTATTTTGAGTAGTCAGAGGGTTGTTGAATCCTTCTGTTCCAGACGGGTCCCCTGACGACTCAACAGCCCGCTGTGAAGCAATTGCTCAGTTCTTTGAGGACAAAGTCCCTTTGATCCATTCTGGCTTTGACCCCATGTTAACAGCAGACTCTGAAGATATAACAAGAGCATCTGCGTGTCTGGTTTTGATGGATTCGTTTCAATCTGTTCAGCTTGAGGATGTGGACAAGATTATTGGAGAGGCGAGAGCGACCACATGCATCCTAGATCCCTGACCATCCTGTCTGGCAAAGGAAGCAAGAGGGGGTTTAGCAGCGTGGGTGAAGGTGGTAGTCAATGCCTCCCTTCGAGAAGGCAATATTCCAGCGAGCTTAAAACAAGCTGTTATAAAACTGCTGTTGAAGAAACCATCACTGGACCCCACTCAATTCGTCAACTATCGGCCTGTTTCCAAACTCCCCTATTTGGGCAAAGCAACTCCAGGAATTCTTGGTAGACACTGATTATCTAGATCCGGCGCAGTCTAGCTTCAGGCTGGGACATGGTACTGAGACAGCCTTGGTCGCCTTAGTGGATGATCTATGCCGGGAGCTCGACAGGGGGAGTGTGTCCCTGATGGTTCTGTTGGACCTCTCAGCTGCCTTCTATACCATTGACCACGGTATCCTTCTGAGACGCCTTGCAGGAATGGGCCTCGGAGGTACTGCTTTGCAGTGGCTCCAGTCCTTCCTTGAGGGTCGCTCCCAGAAGGTGTTGGTAGGGGATTCCTGCTCGACCCCACGGCCATTGTACTGTGTGGTCCCGCAGGGCTCAGTACTGTCCCCTATGTTATTTAACATATACATTGGGGGAGATCATCCGGAGTTTCGGGGTGGGGTGTCATCTGTACGCAGATGATGTCCAGCTCTGTCACTACTTTCCACCTGCTACTAAGGAAGCTGTTCAAGTCCTGAACCGGTGCTTGGCTGCTGTAACAGACTGGATGAGGGTGAACAAATTGAAACTTAATCCAGACAAGACAGAGGTACACCTGGTCAATCGCAAGGCCGAACAGGGCATCGGGTTACAGCCTGTGCTTGACGGGGTTACACTCCCCCTGAAGGCGCAGGTTCACAGTTTGGGAGTGATCCTGGACTCATCGCTGAGCCTGGAGCCCCAGGTCAAAATAAGCTCAAAATAGCTATTCATAGAATCATGGAGTGGGAATGGGCCCTTTGCACTGTCAGATCCGGCTCCCTGCTCAATGCAGGATCTCCATGCTCAATAGGTAGCTACCTAGCCTGCTTCTGAAAACGTCAAGAGAAGGAACCCCAGGTCGCAGTGGTGGCCGGGAGAGCTTTTGCACAGTTAAAGCTTGTGCACCAGCTGCCCCCGTACCTTGGGAAGTATGACTTGGCCACGGTAGTCCATGCTCTGGTTACATCTCAAATAGACTTCTGCAACGCTCTCTACTGTATGTTTAAATTCCATTGAAAGAACTAGAACAAGTTAGGGTGCGGTTAAAGTGCAGTTTGACACCATTTAATGACCAAATCTCAGTGTTACAGAATCCTGGGGTTTGTAGCTTGGCATCAGCACTCTTTGGGCAGTTGCAGGCAGTTATCTCAGGACCATTTGCGTTTCAAAAACGCGGATGTTCCTCGGACCTGTCCACACCCACCCCAGAAAGCGCACGCTGCGAGAACATCTAGAAGCCCTCCCCCTCCCCCAAAGCCTCCAACCCCTTTTAAAAGTAAAGAAAACTTACCCGGCCTCCTGTATAGTGTTGAAGCAGCTCTCCTGGCATGTAGAAATGACACAACAGGAGGGCAGGAGGGAAGAACCCCCCCCCCTTGCTCTCCTGGCATGTCATTTCTATGTGCCGGGAGAACTTCTGCAACACTGTATTGGAGGCCAAGTAAGTTTTCTTTACTTTTCAAAGGGCTTTGGGGCAGGGGGTGGGTTATCCCCCAGTTTTCCAGACTAATTTAGTCTTGAAAACTGTGAGGACGGTGTCAGGGCTGCAGTCCAGACACCAAAAATAGTGGGTTTATCCCACGCCTTCTAATTAATTCACTACAAGCCAGGGTTTTCCTGGTTTGTGGCAAATTAATTTGGGATTGTCCAGAACATCATCTGGACAGCCCCTTCTTTATTGCAGGAGTTACCGCAATAAAGGGGCTGTCTGGATGCGCCCTTTGTCAAAAAAACCCCCTAAAGACTGTGGAAGACTACATCTCCCGTGATTCTATAGCACTGAGGCATGGCAGTTAAAATGGAAACAAATGCTATTAATTCTATAGTATATTGTCGAAGGCTTTCATGGCCAGAATCATGGGGTTGTTGTGTGTTTTCTGGGCTCTATGGCCATGTTCCAGAAGCATTCTCCCCTGATGTTTCGGCCACATCTATGGCAGGCATCCTCAGATTCGATAGCATATCCATAAATCACATTCACTTTTGTTATCTGATATCTGTGCTTTGTCCAAGTTCACTACATTTAGAGAAGGGTAATTTTTAATGTGATGTTTATTCAAAAATAACAGCATAATGACATTTATTATTATTATATTTATTAAATGTGCAGCAGGCTCTTATGAATCAAGCCTGTATTGCAATCTAGCAGTTGCAGAAGTGGATATAATTCCTTATTTTTGAAGAGTAAAGTTTTTTTTTTAAAAAAAACCAGAAGCATTTTAAATACATATCAAATTATCCCTGTTCAATGCTCAGTTTAATTTTTTTGTGAAACTGTACTTACTGCATTTTTTCCCCTTTTCTTCCTTTTCCCCAACACTCATTTTAAAGAACTAGGAATTGTTGCAGGAGTAACTCCTACTGGTAAGTAATAAAAATTATCCTCTATAAAATAACACCATATTCTAGACCTGCTAATATCGCAAAATCATTAGTATGGGAATGTTTCCTTGTGAGTTGTATAGTTTGATTTCTCCCTAGGAACATTTACTGACTTCATTGGAAGCTCATGCTACAGGAGTCTTCGATATTTTCTTTTTCCCTCCAGACAGTAGAAGCAAGAGATTTCTAAATCAGTGGAGCCTTAAGTCTATGTTTTAATCTGAATCCTAAATTGTTGTCAAAAAGGCTGTATCTCTTTGTAGGCTATTCATCACCTTGCATAGGTCTGTCATAGTTTGGATTTCTGGGTGATTGAAACTTCTTGCTGGATGTATCTACACTGTAGAATTAATTCAATTTGGCCAAGGCATTTAAATTAGTGTCACAAGACCTTGTTTCTACATTGCAGATGCCCCAATGATGTTATAGCCAACTCAGATTTTTCTGACATATCTGCTGATACAGTTTGTTATATGTTTAGGCCATTATTTTGAAAGCAATGTTATCTTAATAAGCATTTATGTTGTTAGATGTGATTATTTTATAAGTACTGTGATAGGGAATGTTCAGAAAGATATTGCCATTTCACTTTTAAATAACTTGGCTATTTCATTTATGAATCACTTGAACTGGTAATGTGAATGGAAGATTATTGGGGAAATACTCCAAAAATTTAGTTTTTCTAGGTTTGTCAATTTCATTGCAAGTAATTGAGATTTGTTGTTGTTTTTGTTTTTTTATGTTTGTCAGCAAAGTATTCATGTGGCCAGACTTTCTCAGACGATTCTCGGTCATTTAGTGGTCCATATTATGATGGAGGTAGAAAAGTCTTAGAGTGTCTCTGGACCATTGAATCCAAGGATAACCTGCCAATAAAGGCATCGATTGATTATGTAGAGTAAGTACTTTTCCGCTGAATGTCATTCAATGTGTTTTGAACAAACTCAAATGGGGGAAGTTGCTGCAGACAAATGGATACAAAGTGTATACTATCACATATACCTAATCAATAACAGAGTAACCATATGTACTTTACCTATGTGCAATAGAAGTCGCAAATGCAGGGTTCTTGCAACGTTTCAATGATAAAGTCCAATGTTCAAAAGTTCAGTAAGTATCAATGTCTATTTAATACCAAACATAAATCACCGTGTGTAAGATATAAATCCATTTGTAGATACAGCAAATAATCGAAAAGTTCCAAAGTTCTTCACTACTCAATGTAGCTAATCCTCAGTCTCGCTACTCAATGTAGCTAATCCACAGTCAATGGTTGCAAAATCCCAATGGTAAGGAGGGTATATAGTCCACACTGATAGAATTCCAACAAAATCTTTATAATCCTCGTATGTAGCAATAAACGGTATGCCGAACCAGGCTGACGAGGGCGTGTATACCTAAGGACCCTTCTCCCATTTCGACCCTACTGGGTCTTTTTCAAGGCCATTCGACATCCGTGTGGATCCGTATCGTGGGTCATCAAAGGCGGTACATATAGCAAATATCAGTAATCATGTGCAAAGAGGTAGGAATCTCGTCTCAATGCTATCCAAATGGCAAAAAAATTCAGGTCTTCCTGAACTTGTAAAGTTGTGAAAAATGCATGCCATGTTATTATTTGTCTTTTGTGTTCCATTATTTAAATGGAAAAACATGCAGGAGCTGTTGATTGAAATAATGTACATGGCAAAAAATTGGATAGCATTGAGGTGATATTCCTACCTCTTTGCACATGATTACTGATATTTGCTATATGTACTGCCTTTGATGACCCATGATACAGGAGGATCCACACGGATGTCGAATGGCCTTGAAAAAGACCCAGTAGGGTCGAAACGGGAGAAGGGTCCTTAGGTATACATGACCTCGTCGGCCTTGTTACATATAACTTTGATTAATTCTAAAATTTAAATGAAAGACCTGTTGAGGTTGGGTGTCATAAAACTATCTACTGCTACATTCTGAGAAATGGTCCATGGTTTTCATCTGATGAGCTAAGGCATCCACAGAACAAAAATTGCCAAGAATCCTTCATTTGGGGCAGCTGATGAACAGATCCTTTGGGGGTTAGCCAAATGAGTCAGCTCAAGACTGAATTGACCCTAATGTATGGGAGATGGCAATGTAATGCAGCCTTGTTCTGTGTCTTTAAAAAAGTCACAGTATACTCTGGTATCTCCCTGAAGCTCCAGAGTGCATTTGCTTTTTGGACCAGTGTAAACAGTTGTGCTACTTTATATTACATTGCCATTCTACTTTCCCTGGGGATTTACCTTATTCAATTGTTTTAGGTTTTGAAGTGCCCACTTGGCACAAAAATGGTAACGTCCATTGTTCAGTGCTTGGAGTAACATTAGCCAGAGCAAAGCAACAATTGGAGAAAGGAGCAGGGGAAACAAGTGATTTCTCCTTTCCCCCTTCTTTCTTTTGCGGGGCTTCACTGTTCCCACAGTTACCAGTGCTATTTTTGTGGCCGGTGGGCACTAAAAAGGCCAGAATAATATGGGCAATGTAATAGTAGTGAACCAGTGGCATTGGTTCTCAAACTAATTGGCAACCAATAGAGTGATTTTACTATAGATGTGACCTGCTTATCCTAGATGTCCCTGTAATGAAACTGACTGCCATATTTTGAATTAACTGGAGCTTCCGAACTTCGCACAGAGCTTCGCAAAGAGGTACACTGCAAAAGTCAATCTTTGAGGTTACCAGGATATACACTACTATCTCTAGGTCTTCCTGAAGTTGTAAAGTTGTGAAAAATGCATGCCATGTTATTATTTGTCTTTTGTGTTCCAATATTTTAATGGGAAAACATGCAGGAGCTGTTGATTGAAATAATATACATTTGTTTTATGCTATGTAATGCCTATAAATGTTTATCTCCACAGATTAAGCTGTGATCATGAATATATTAACATCTACAATGGAGAGGCAGATCGTTCAAAACTACTCGGGAATATATGTGATGGTGCCGATTGGACATTTGTTTCATTTACAGGCATTATGACCATTTTCTTACACAGAGACTCTGACATCAAAGGTCAAGGATTTTTTGCTTTCTATGATATAGGAGGTAATTTATTGCTTATACTATTTATTTACATTTTAACTTGTAGAATGAGGCAGAATTTCAGAATTAAGATCAACCATGATATCAGTTTTAGATTTTGTCAGAATAAAAATTAAAATATACATGTTGCAGTCCAGTAAATTGTGGAAGACTGAACCACCCAAGGCTTACATCAGTCAAGTTATTTAACCACAAATTGGCAAATAGCTTTATTGCCAATATTCACAAGGATTTTGCATTTTTTCCCCATTTATTTTTGAAAAGGAAGAGTCAATAGCAAAATAGCCTGGATCTTATTTGGCATCTCAACTACAGTATCATTGAATAAATTATATTTTCCACAATTGTTGGCTCTCCATTCAACAACTGTTTTAATTAGATTTTTCTAGTTGGAATTATCAATAGCGTTTAGGCCACTGTGTTGAAAGACTTTGGGGAAATTGGTGCTAGAAGACGGAGTTTGAGTCGTAATGGAAAATGTACAGAGATTAGAAAAGTTACTTCTTGGAGCATACAACTCTCTCAGAAAAAAATGGATCAAAACCTACTAGAGGTTCCATCACTTAAGATCTGCCACTTGTCATCGATGCGGCAGCACACTTTTCTGTAGCAGCGCCTACCCTTTGGAATGCCCTCCCGGAGGAGGCACAAGCAATAACTGATCTACAGGCTTTTTGGAGGGCCTGTAAGACCAACCTGTTCCATTAGGCATTCAATCTCTAAACTGTAACCCCTACCCTGGTCTTAATCTGTTTTTATTATGTTTTCAAGTATGTTGTGTTTTGTTGTTCATTGCTGTGAACCACCCTGAGCCTTTTCGGGAAGGGTGGTATATAAGTCGAAATAATAAATAAATAAAATAATAAAAGCTTTTCCAGTTCCGGGGAGACATAAACCTTTATATAAACCATGTTCTACTCCCATTTTTCACTGCAGAAAGTTGTAGTAATTATGGTGATGCCTTTGAGAGCTATGTGTGATTTGCAGTAGACTGGCAAAAATTTCTGATTCCCAAATGTAATATAATAATTAAAATATCCACCCATGAACTAAACTTGATTACCAGAAAAAATACCTGGGAAGAAAGACCTAGTGTAGATAGATTTGACAGTTTGGATCTGGTGTTGACAACAAGCTCCGGCTTTCTGCACCAGTGTTTTGCACTGTTTCTGAAAGATAGACTTCGGAATTGTAATAAGTGAACAAAGCGCTTTCCACGAGTCTGAAGTATGTGCCCTTCACCTAGGGGTGGGCTAGACAACATTCTTTGGAACAAGTCACATTTCCTCCAGTCTCAGGATTATGTGAAAAGAGCATTTTCCTTACAAAGTAGCCTTTAAGTAGCACCGGGAATGTGGCGCAGCTGGCTGGGTGTCAGCTGCATAAGATCTCTACTGACCAGAAGGTCATGAGTTCAAGGCCTGCCCGGGTCGAGGTGGGCTCTCGGCCTATTGTGTAGCCTGTTGTCGACCTTTGCAACCCAAAAGACAGTTGCATCTGTCAAGTAGGAAATTAAGGTACCACTAAGTGGGGAGGCTAAATTTAACTGATTTACGAGGTCATAAAAAAGATCTCCAGAAAACACGCTGAGGAATGAAGGAGTGAGACAGCTCCCCCTGGTGGCCAGATGTTAAATTGCCTCTGTCTGTCTTGTGTGTTTGTGTATCTAAATGTAATGTGTACATTGTAATCCACCCTGAGTCCCCTGTGGGGTGAGAAGGGCGGAATATAAATGAAGTAAATAAATAAAAAATAAAATAAATTTAAGTGGACGTTGTTATTAAAAGCCTCTGTCTGATTTGCATGTTTATCCATTTGTCCTCTTCTGTTTTCAGTTTTAGCTTAGAATGAAACAGTAGGGCAAAATTATGGTTTATGTTCACTAATGTGATGAGTCCCTGGTGGTGCAATGGGTTAAACCCTTGTGCCAGCAGGACTGAAGACCGACAGGTCGCAGGTTCGAATCAGGGGAGACTGCGGATGAGCTCCCTCTGTCAGCTCCAGCTCCCCATGTGGAGACATGATTGAAGCCTTCCACAAGAATGGTAAAACATCAAAACATCCTGGTGTCCCCTGGGCAATGTCCTTGCAGACAACCAATTCTTTCACACCAGAAGCGACTTGCAGTTTCTCAAGTCTCTCCTGTCACGGGGGGAAAAACCCCTAATGCGATGGTAAAAACAGGAATGAGAAACAAATGGGCCTCGAGATGCTTTGGACTTCAGCAATCATTAACCCTCACATTTCTGTGTGTTGGCAATGGCTGAGGAAAGTTGCATTTAGATTTTTTTATTTTTTTAAAAAAAATCAAAATTATTTAATTATTTAATATTTTTTAAAAATGTATAAGTAGAGTTTAACATTTCCTCATGGGATGAGAGTTGCATTTAGATAACAGTTTGGGAGGGAGGCAGAAAGGGGAGGCATACATATATATGGGTTGAAATATAACCATGGTTCTCCCTTGGAAGATTAGATAAGGATGTTTTGGAGGTATTGCCAGAACATTAATAATCCATGCTTTGTTTTGTTTACAGAACTGGAAAGCACACCAAACCCTACACTTCTTCCACTCCCAGGTAATGATATCAGTACATTTCTTATTTGTCCGGGCTATATATGGGCAGAACCTTGGATTAGAAGGAGAAATATTTTAACAATCCTCATAAAATGCCCAAAAAAATCCCTATGCTGGTTGCTTGTATATTATGCTAGACTCCTGATAGCATATTATGCCAGACTCCAAATCCTCAGATGACCATCAAATCCTTCATGGCTAAGTCTTCATTCCACATTTTCATCCTCTCCCCATCCATCAATACATCAAAAATATAAATTGCAGAGAATCATGCCGTTGGTAACAAATGTAACCATTTTTAAGATTATGTGCTTTAACTATTGATTTTAATGTATATGTTTTGTCTTATCTTATGTATGTAAATGTGACATTGAATTGTGCCTTTTCTGTAAACCATCCTGAGTCCCCTGTGGGGTTGAGAGGGATGGGATATAAATTCAGTAAATAAATAAATAATAAATCAGTGGAATAATTGCATTCAATGGGAAAAAAATGCCTCCCGCTGCATTGTAGCACTTTTTGTGTGCTTTGTATAGTATTGTGTTTTGGGAGATTAAAAAACACAATACTATATTTTGCATCACAGTGTTCTTTCATAAATGTTATTACTACATTCAATACTAAGTTCATTCAGTCACATTTCACAACATAAAAAATTGCCAAAGTCCTTATTTAAAGGAAATGTAGGCAAAACCACAGGGAAATCTTTCTTTTATATCAGTTACTGTAATACCACTTTCCAACATTGCAATACAAATTCTGAAACAACGAATAATTGACATAGATATGCAAAATTCTACAACTGCAGCACGTAGTACTTGTTCCCCTCTAAACCTGGGCCTGGAGTTTATACCACTAAGTGGAGCTAAATACCTAGAAAACTTAAATATCCCTAAATATCGACAGGCGTTTAGCAAAGCCCGATTCAACGTTATTCCCTCAGCTATCCTAGAAGGACGTTTTCAACATAAAGATTACAATGATCGGCTTTGCCCGTGTGGGGCGGGCGTAGTAGAGTCTCTACTGCATGTCATGTTTGAATGTTCCTTTTATAGGGATGAAAGAAGGAAGGTAATAATGCCTCTTATCTGTCATTGGCCAGGAAGATCTTTACAATGGTATTTACAGTATCTTTTGGGGGACTCAAATAAAAAAGTTACAGAGGAGATAGCAAAAAAATTTGCTCATGCCTCAAAGACCCGAAAGAGCATTTTATTTATTATTATTATTATTATTATTATTTTACTAAGTTCATTCAGTCACATTTCACAACATAAAAATTTGCCAAAGTCATTATTTAAAGGAAATGTAGGCAAAACCACAGGGAAATCTTTCTTTTATATCAGTTACTGTAATACCACTTTCCAACATTATGCCATGAGAGAACAATTTTACAGTAATCGTCATTCATTTTTAGATTTAGTAGGTGAAATTGCCCAACAGTTGCCACATCTGCCATCTTTTTTAAGTTTATTCTGAGCAAAATGTGCACATTAAGCAGCATTTTCTGCATAGAAAACAACATGTATAAAACAGCATTTTTGATGCAGAAAATTGTATTCCTATGCAGAAATGTAATGTCCCAAGCAGAAAAAAGGTTCCTTCACAAAATATGCTATATTTAGAAAATGGCTTGTGTAAAATTTTCACAACAACCTTTTCTGTACATGAAAATATGTTTTGCCTAGTAATACCATTTTTGTGTGCTGAAGCAGAAAGTGCCGGTGATGTGCAAACTAACCAATACAAAATTCATGCTGAATATGTACTGAAAACAATGGTTTTCAAAGGCTTCCTTGAAATGGGAAGAATGTTACTAAAATTATATATTTTTATTTCAGTAAGATAGTCAATGAAGAATTACATTCCTATTCTATGACACATGGTCTTTTCATTGTTCTGTAGTTCCTATCTATCTCTGTGTTATGTGTGTCCACATCTAAGAGTATTATAATTCAGTTTTGGATTGTTGGACTTGTCCAATAGAACCACTTGGGTAACACTGGCCTTTTGATCCATACTGAGTGTCCCAAGCCCCCATGCGAACTCTCACTTGTTATTGGCCCAAAAAAGAGAGAAAGGGTTTGGCTGGAAAGAAATTCTAGAATGACCAAATATAGAGCAAAGAGCAAGACTAAAACCCTGAATAGCTCAGAAGGCAGCTGAGACTGAAAGATGTTTCTCCAATAGTATGCCCGAGGGAAACAATTTCATAGGATTCATTATTCACATTTTCAGATTGAAGAAAATCCCCAGTAATTATTTTACTTATTCTACCACATGATTATAAAGCTGTGTCCGAAGTCATCACAATTGCAAGCAGGCTTACATGATATTCAGTACTCTAATATTTCATTCAATTTTTTTTAAAAGAAACAACTGTTTCCTTGCATACAAGTACTTCTGAAATCCTCACTTCAGGTATGTCTGCATCTCAACTACCTCACTTAGTTTTTATTTGTTTATATTAATAAATCGTTATATCTGGGTTAAAAATATATCTACACAAGTTTATTTTTAACATGAATTACTTCAATCAGCTGTGGACAAAATTTCAGTTAACAGATATAATTCATGGTCAGTTGATGCAATATTGAAAAATTTCATGTTTAGGACAAAATGTTCCTTGTGAAGTGTGCTATTTCCATCAATTTTGCCATTTAGTGTGTTCTCTAGACACTCCTCCATGGTACTTGGAAACCTTCTAGAACAAGGTTGGGGGATGATGGCTATCTTCCGCTATTGTTGGACACCAAAACAAAGTATAGAAATTGAACACTTTTGCTTCTTTAGTAGGTAATCCTAAAATTGCAGATACTACTGTAATTGGTGCAATTCTTACCAAGAAGTATGCACCCATTTTTAAAAATTATTTAAGGTCTCATTGATGTTCTTCAAGGTTCTCTAAATTAATACCATATTTAGGTGAGCATGGACAGTTTACAAAACAGAACTTGAAGATGGCACACTCAATTTATATTTTGATAACGTGTATGCATTCATTGGATTATAAAATTATTATTCCAGGGTGTCATCTACTTTAGGATAATTGCCCCCTTCAGTATGGGACAACCCACAATCTACTCTCTGGCCTTTTATTGGAGCTTGATTTCTCCATGAATATTCCCATTTTGGCAGATAGGGATTTAATGGATATTTTTAAAGAGTTGAAATGTGGCCAAAAACCGAGTTGAGACATTTTGTCAACAATCCAGGAGTGATGAGATTATTCACATTTCAGAACTTATTCTGTGGAAATAAGAATATACAGTCAACACGAGACCAATTTGCATTCGAGAATATACAGTGCTAAAAGCTTCAGGCTACCCGTTCTTTTCAGAAAATGCTCTTTTTAAAAATTGAAGCTGAAAAGGAAATATGACACTGCATTTCTTTACCGTTTAGCTTTTGTTTTCAGAAGAAATTCAGGCAGAGCAGAGATAAGAGATCCTAGATCAAAGTGGTACAATATGTCTTCTTTTCCAGCCCCTTCATATCATCCCTTTAACTGCAACATACCTCATTATATAAACCATTGCTAGGCACATAACCATTTATAAGAATTAATTTCATAATTTCAACCTTCAAGGTGTCTTACTTACACAAAAATATTTTTACCATGTTGTAGGCTATAGGTAGAAAAACCGGTGCATAAAATAATTGACTTGTTGGTGCCCCCTTGTTGTGGGGGAGAACCTTGCATATCCTAAGTTGTGAGCTATGCTGGTGGTGGCATAATAGCCACTGGTAGGGCCTACCAAGCCAGACAGGTCACAACCGAAGGGTCTGACAAAGAGTGTCAAAGGGCAGGATGGGCTGTCTAGCCTTTTGGCAAAAACTCTGATTTCAAACCCGGGGAGATGGTGCTCGTTTAACCCTGTAAGGTCAACCATCTAAGAGAAGGAAACTTGAACCAAACCTACAACATGAGGACCCCGCTGCCACCGACCCAGCTTGCTAAGCCTCAATAGATGAACCTTTGGTTTAAAGGGTGAGGCCAGTTCTGTGCACGCTGCGCTCCACCAGAAAAATCCATTGCACAGGCTCGAAGGACACATCCAACCTCCGAATCATCAACACGCTTGTAGAAAGCATGGGATGAGTCCTTCCTGAATCTTCGTTCGCGAAGAAAAGTCAAGAAAAAAATAGAAATTTGTCACTACACTTTTCCATTTGTTAACATAAAAACATTCAATTTCCAAAAGGTTGCTCAGTATTTTCTCTTTCTCTGAAGGGGGGCGGTAGGCCAAACAAGTCTGGGAACCTCTGTTGTAGCTGCTACTTCTACAAAATCAGAGATCCCCTTCTTTCCTGAATGAATGCGTCATGCAAATTAGAATATCCTCCATGGGGCTGGAAACCCAATTGAGAGAGGATGTTGCCACCACAGAGGATTGTTAAGGCAGGAGGAGGAGACAAACACAGCCATGATATAATATTACATCCACATACAACTCCAACCGGGTTGTAGCAACAATGTTCTACTGATCATTTAACTTTCCTAATGGTGAGCCTTTTCATTGTGTTCATAAACAAAGTAAACATTAAATAACTTTTTGCTGGTGATTGTCTCTTTACTACATATTGTATGTGCATTTTAAAGCAAATTAAAGTCCACTGCTGAAATTTGTAACCTCAGGATATTCCTGCTTGGAAGAATTGGCATATTATCAATCTTTAAATATGGGGGTTTTGGGGTTGGTTTTTTTTTTGCAAAACGTCTCTTGTAGATCCTCTGGTAATGGGTTGAGGGAGGACTGACAGAATTAATCCCCATCACTGATTTTATGTCACAGCATTGAATCATATTACTAATATATATATTTTTGAAAGCACCTAATAGTTTCTTATAAATGTTCAATTTTCTTTTTTGAAAAGCTCACCCTTCTGAACCTATGACTACTTCAGGTAAGTCTGTAACTTGCTTTTGGATCTCAAACACGAAGCACTCTCAACTATCATAGCATATCCGTTTTTTTCTTGTTGTTAAATGATTACATCCCAATGTTTCTCATTTTAGGATTCAAAGCTTACACAGTTAAAAGAGCATTAAATCATATTACTAATATATTTTTTCTAAAAGCACCATTCCACGTTTCTTATAAATATTTGTTTTCTTTTTTGAAAAGCTCACCCTCCTGAACCTATGACTACTTCAGGTAAGTCTGTAACTTGCTTTTGGATCTCAAACACAAATCATAACATATCTGTTTTTTTCTTGTTGTTAATGATTACATCCCAATTTTTCTCATTTTGGGATTCAAAACTTACACAGTTAAAAAAGCTGCAGCTAAACGGATCATTTTAAAAAGCTTAATAAATCTGACAGCATATGACAGTGTTTTTCAACCTTTTTTGGGCCACGGCACATTTTTTGCATTTACAAAATCCTGGGGCACACCACCAACCAAAATGACACAAAATGACACTCTAACACAGTAATACATATAGTTAATATGTTTTAAAATGTATTTATACACTCAGTGTGAAACCTGGGCCTGTTTCGATGAGCACAACATAGACACCCTGGCAGGAATGGCAGAAAGACACACATGAAGGTCTTGCTCAACAGCTGGGAGTTATAGTTCACCCGTAATCGAAAAGCATTCTGAACTCCACCAATGATGGAATGGAATCAAACTTCACACGCAGAACTACCATAACCAAGAGAAAATACTATAAGAGTTTGGTGGGCATTGACCTTGAGTTTTGCAGTTGTAGTTCACCTATATCCAGAGAGCACTGCGGAGGGCAGGGAGGAAGACGTGGGGCGAGTCTGCGCAGTAGCACCTGCACGGGTCACGTCTTCCTCCTTCCCCTCTCTCGCAGAAGCGGCAGCATGAGCAAAGCGAGCAGAGCGAGGCTAGGAAGAAGGGAGCCTGAGTGGAGAAGAAAAAGTGTTCGGCAGGAGGGGGAAGAAAGGGTATTGCAGGTTCCAATTTCCCACAGCACACCTGATGATCGCGCACGGCACACTGGTTGGGAAACACTGACATATGACACCGAAAGCTCTTCCTCAGTGAGTAGTCACTACTCAAAACTTTGCAAAAACAAAAAGGTTTCACCTGCCTGTTGAAGGTTAGCAAGAAGAGTGATAGTTCAACCTCTTTAAATAGGGAATTCCACATCTTGGGAGCAGTCATGGAAAAGAACCTATCTTGTTTTCCCACCAGAAATATTGTGGTACAGAGAAAAGAGCCTTCCTAGGCCCCTTCTACATTGCCGTATAAAATCCAGATTATGTGCTTCAAACTGGACTATATGGCAGTGTAGACTCACATAATCCAGTTCAAAGCAGATAATGTGGAATATCAGCTTTGAACATCTGAATTATATGACAGCATAGAAGGAGCCTCAGTTAGAATTGGGATTGGTATGGGGAAAAGGAGACTTTGGCTTCTTCTACACTGTCATCTCTTAATCAAAACACAGTATTTCCATTTATGGGAAGAGGGAAAGCTTTGGCAGAAGAGCAAATGAAATATTGAGATTAAAGGATTTGCATTTTAAATGAAAATTCAAACACTCAGTGAACTTCAGGAAGTGTTACCTTCAATTTTTTTGATCACAATATCTTTAATAGTGGGAGGTCAGAGTAGTCCAGATAAAAAACATTGGGGTTTTGATTGCTGCCTGTAGCTATATGACCCTGTAGCCTAATTCTAAATCAGTGGAAACAAGGCATAAGCAAACTGTGTCCCTCATTTGTTTGAACCACAGCCTTGGACATATTTTGGGGGAGATGAACAGAATATGTGAACACAAAACACACCTGCATAGCTATATGTCCCAATTCTTTGAAGACTCAAACAACAACTTATTATTATTTCTTTGTTTACAGTTCCAGGACACATAACAGCTCTCCCAACAGGTGATTTTTTTCTTGTAACGATGAAGGATACAGGATGGAGGACTGGAAACATAAATCATATGGGCTATAATTGGTGCCATACGCCGATCTAACCCCGGTTACCCAGGGAGCCTGCCCGGACAGTCACCCATGGAGTCTCCCATTAGATGATGTTGTGCTGGCTATGTGAGTGAAGGAAGGTGAAACCGGCATGCCACCGGGGCAACATGGAAGGCTTCCTGTGTTGCCATAATCTATGGGGGAAGCCACATGCTCCATGCATGCTCATGCTTCCCCCACTGCCTCCTGCCACCAGCCATCTGATGAGGTCTTTAGTCAATTTGCATTGAACAGATGCTGTGAGAGGGACACAAAACAAAGAAGAACATCACATTTTATTTATTTTTATTTATTTATTCGATTTGTACACCGCCACTCCCAGAGGCTCAGGGCGGTTTACAGAATTTCAGCACACAATAAAACAATAAAACCATACACATTAAAATATCATTAAGACTTGAAGGCTTGTCTAAACATAGTGAATTAGTAACTTAAGGGGATAATGGGTATTGGAAATCCCTAATTTGATGTTATTATTATAATTTTATATTTGCTTGCATGTAGTAAATTTTGCTTTGTTGTTTCTAGTAACCCAGTGTGGTGGCAACATCTCATTTCCCTCTGCATACATCTCTGGGCCATTTTATGCTGGAAACAACACCAGTGAACAGTGTGTCTGGGAAATTACAGTGGACCCCTCACATTACATAGAACTCCAGATTTATAGTATTAAGTAAGTGTAAGGAAGTAACAAGCCTACTGTTTTCTTTCTGCAGATTTGATATATTTAATAATAATAATAATAATAATAATACTTTAATATTTGTGAGTCGCCCTCCACCGGCGGTGCTCCGGGCGACTTACAACAGTTAAAACCCTAGGGTGAACAATGTACAACAGTTTAAAAACATGGAATATGAACAGGAGGGGTGGCTCAGGTAGTCCAGGGTACCGAGCCAGTCCCGAACGCTAGGCGGAAGAGCCAGGTCTTCAAGGCTGGCCGGAATCCAGATAGAGTCGGAGAGGCTCTGAGGGTGGGCGGCAGTGAGTTCCAAGTCGAAGGGGCCGCGACGGAGAAGGCTCTCCGCCGAGTTTCCGCCAGTCTAGCCTCCCGCACTCCAGGGGTAGTCAGGCGGTCACCGTTGATGGAGCGTGCTGGCCTCTCGCTGCATTGGGCCGTCAGCCGGTCACTCAGATAGGAAGGCCCAATGTTGTGCCGGGCTTTAAAGGTGAGCACCAGGAGTTTGTAAAGGGCTCTGAACTCTAGGGGCAGCCAGTGAAGTTCTTTAAGAATTCTTTAAGAATTTATCATTTCTCACATACTTAAAGCCACAAAATATTTGAAATATTTGTTTAATTTCCATTATTTTGCTTAATGCTGTAGGATCCAAGATTTAGGAACTTGGACATCTTTGCAATTCTTCACATGATTAGTTTTTCCATATTTGTACATGTTATCTTTGTGATAAACTGCAGAGATTATTTGTTGTTACTCACCTGAAAGGGTTGAAATTATTCAAGTCCATTGATTTCTTTCTCCTATCAGATGAACAGCTGCACATCATGCAATTCCACTTTGCATAGCAAATTATTTCACATGTAATTAATTCCTTCCAGAGGAAAGTCTTCTAAAAATACGTGGTTGTCTTGTTTAAATAGAAAGAAAAACAAGTTATTGGAAAGTATATCCTTCTGCTTTAATTCTTTTTTTACATGAAGAATGAATAACATGATAGAATCAATGACTTACAATAAAAATACAGGTCAACAAAAAAATCTTGGTGTCTTGGGACCTCTTCACATGGGGCTTTTTGTGCCCCTTTTTTCTTCTTTTAGACGGGGCCTACCAAGCATCATCAGATGACACTGGCTTGCTTCCATAGACATTCCTCTCAAAGTAGAGGGGAAGCATCATAAGATGCTGTTCTCTCCTTTTCCTCATATGAGAGGAGAAATGGTGATAGGACAACATGCATTGCCACACTTTCTCCCATATGATGGGGACAGGGCCCCGCATTCCCCCCTTCTTCCACCATATGATGGGGGAAGAAGGGGGGATGCGGGGCACCATGAGCTGCCCCATAAGCCATCCCTTTTGCCAGTGACTCTCTGTGAAATGGCACAGCCCTCGGAACCTTGCGAAAAGGTGTTTAGGCCTGCTCCTGGGGTTATTTCAGACACTGCTTCAGAAAATTGCATTGGATAGGCCTCAGGAGCTCTAGTTTCTTAGATATTACCATGGCTTACTATAGGTGAACAGATAAAGACTGGTAGATAGTATATGTTCTATATCTCTAAACTAGAACTGATTGGAGGGAACTAGTGTGAGAAGGTCAAATATACCCAGAAACAGGTCTAACATATGAGGCATCAAAATGTGTGTTGTAGGGGTGGATATCTCCAATTTAAATACTTTGAAACCCGTTAATATTTCATATTTGAAATTATTTTGACCTTATATTGACCCTCGGCGTCCAACCCAGAAGTGAAGTTTCAAAATCGAACCCGGGATCGCCATTTTTTGTAAAGGTCACGTTATTAGGTCGTTTTTTCCTCTCCTCAGTTCTCAACTCGCGAGAGAAGACTGGAGGGCAGCAGCACCCTCCTTTCTCCTCTCGCCAGCTAAGAGCGGAGGCGGCGCTTTGGAAGCAGCCCGGCCGAGCTTTCCTCCGTTTCCCCAGGCTCTCCCTCACAAGCAGAGGGAGAGCCTGGAGAACAGGAGGAAATTCCTCCGAATCTCGGAGTTAGTTCTCAGCAGGGAAGGAGGAGGCGAGGGGATGCCCTCACAAGTGCCGCCCCTCCTTCCCTGCCAAGAACTAAAATAATCATGTGAGGGAGGGGTGGCTGAGAGGCATTGCGCATTATGTGTATGTAAGTCGCCCCGAGCCTTTCGGAAGGGGCGACTAATAAATCGAAACAATAAATAAATAAATAATATATATATAATGTGCGATGCTTCTGAGCTGGGGGGGGGGGGCAGGTGGAGTTGTGCTTGCTCTCCGTTCTTCCCTCCCTGCCCCCACCCCACCCCCCACTGAGAGGCATCACGCATTAAATATAATGCGCGATGCTTCTGAGCTGGGGGGGGGGGGGAGGGAAGAGAGGAGAGCAAGCCCTCCATTCTAGCCTCCCTGCCTTCCCAGCTGAGAGGCATCTCGGATTAAATTTAATCCGAGATGCTTCTGACGTGGGGGGGAGGGAGGGAAGAGTGGAGAGCAAGCCCTTCATTCTAGCCTCCCAGCTGGCATAACGAATAAAAACGAAAATTCGTTAGTAATTACGTTTCAATTACAAAATTTATTTAAAATTTTTCAGAATAATTTCTGTAACGACCCAGCAAGGAGAATCCCCCCCCCCCCCCACACACATTAGTTTAGAATAAATTTTTTTATGGATCAACCACCCCTAGGGTGTTGATCAATGAAATATGAAAAAAAAGCTAAGTTTTTCCATCTCTGAGAATGTTATTTTATTCAACTAAATATCATAGAATCCCCTGCTAGTGTGGCCACTAACCATGTGATGTGGGAGATTCTTGGAATTGTAGTCCAAAAAGTAACTTTCTTAACCTTAGCTATTCTGTAAGTCTAGTTTTTAGAAACAACAGTATAGATCAAGACTGAGAATTCATGGCTTACTGAAAAATACATATTTCGGACAAAGTTCTGGTTTTATATTGCAACTGAATATACTTAAAATGTGAGCCAGCAAGTGTAGTGGTCTGAGTTCTGGATTAGGAGTGGGGGCCCCACTCAACCATGGAATTCACTGCGTGACCCTAGGCAGTTCGCTCATTGGCAAACCTCCCCTGAACAAATGTTTTCAATAAAAGCTCATAATAGTGTCACCTTGGGGTTACCATAAATCAGAAATGAATTGAAGGCACACAACAGCAAAACTGTGAGAAGGGGTGGGATCCTAGGAATTGTGGTTCCTGGAGCACATCCATTCTTTCCTCACATTGAGGATAACATTCTGAAGAAACACCATTACAAAATGCTCAGGACTGATTGGTGTGTAGAATAAGCTCTATCAATTAAAATCTACTTTTCACATAAGGAGGGAAGGGTATATGTTTGCATATTTGGTTTATCGGGTTCCTCAACACAAACAGAGCCTGACATACTTGTGAATCGCTGCCAGATGGAATAAAAAGCACAGAGCCATTGGCTCATCATTCAACAATATCTACATATTTAACTGAACAAAATGAATGATTTCAACTTTTTGAACATTAGATTTTGAAGGTAGAATCTTGTTTAGGATGAACTTCTCATGCACAAAATGATGGCATAGTAAGACATGAAAAGTGACTTCTTAACTTACATCTATACAGTCTGGACTGCAGTAAAGAATACATTGTGATTATTGATGGAAACCGCTACTCCCCTTTTGTACTTGGAAAAATTTGCTCTGATGTCTATCTCAACTATACCTATACTTCAACTGACAACATAATAACCATTATGCTGGACAGAGATTCAGATGTATCAGGAAATGGCTTTCTTGTTTATTATCATTCTGTCCAAGGTAAGAGCTATGTGTTAATGTTAATTGTATTTTAATGTATTTTAATGCTGAATGTTTTTGGGTTTTTATATTGTATTTTACTGTGTGGGCATCGAATTGTGCCTTTTGTTAGGCTGCTCTGAGTCCCCCCTCGGGGGTTGAGAAGAGCGGGGTAGAAATGTTGGAAATAAATAAATAAAATCTGCCTAATTACTCAAGTTCACTTTAATTCATAGTCTTATGTTAGTATTTATTTTAGATTACTTATACACATGCTTCAACCACAAAAGGCTCAGAGATGCTTACACATACTTAATTTGAGAGTTTCCAGTCCTCAGGCTATTTATCTATTAGGGGTGGATATCTCTGGTCATTATCCTTAGAAAAATGGGGGCGTTATTATGGCTCAAATTAAAATCAATTTAGACCCTAGGGTTGGGGGAAAGGAAAAGCTTGCAACTAAAGAAGTGACTTTTCTAAATAAAAACTTTAAAAGTCAGTTTCCTTAAAGGGTGTGTTATTATGTCGTTTTCAATTTCCACCCACAGCTTCAGAAGTGATCTAAATGGAAACTGGGTCAGTCATTTTCTAAATGTTATTAGGTTGATTCTCAGCTGCCAGCTGGAGGATGGTGTGCAAATTCCAATTGTAACCAGCAGCACCCTCCATTTCTGCTCTCGCCAGCTGAGAGCTAAGGCGGGCCCACCTCCACACCCCCTCGCCACCTTTAACCCACCTCAGCAGGTTCAGCTGGCGAGGGAGACTGGAGGCCAGCAGCACCCTCACCCTGCTCTCGCCAACTGAGAGCTGAGGTGGGTTATCTTTAACCCGACTCAGCTCTCAGCTGGCGAGAGCAGAGTGAAGGGTGCTGCTGGCCTCCAGTCTCCTCTTGCCAGCTGAGAGCTGAGGCGGGTTACCTTTTACCCACCTCATCTCTCAGCTGATGAGAGCAGAGTGGAGGGTGCTGTTGGCCTCCAGTCTCCTCTTGCCAGCTGAAAGCTGAGGTGGGTTAAAGGTAACCCCCCATAGCTCTCCGCTGGCGAGAGCAGAATGGAGGGTGCTGCTGGCTCCAGTCTGAGGGATGCAAGCTGGCGAGGGGTGTGGAGCTGAGAATCAACCTGCATTAGAGATATCGCGGGTTGATTCTGAACTGATCAGGGGGTTTCAGGCGGGCATCCCCGTTACTGCATTTTGAAGGTGTGGCAAAATTTTTCGAAACACTTTCTAATGAATTTCATTATTATGTTGCAATTTAGAAACATTTTCTATGGATCTATCTATCTATCTATCTATCTATCTATCCCATGTTGCCCTTCCAAATTTCCATACAAGTTTGGCATTCCTTATCAAGAATTCCAAAATACTCCAGAAATCTGAAATTGTCCACATGAGTTCAATGTACACAAACTTTGTTTCATGAAAATGAAAATATTGTAGCAAATCATCCTCAGGCTATGAAGACAAGTTATATATGAAACCTAAATGAAGGTTGTGATTAGATTGGGGTCCCATCTAAAATACCTAATTATATATACATGTATGCAAATACAAGTATTCCAAAATCCAAATCAATTAGAATAAGGGGTATTCAAGCTGTAATATGTTTCTTTTAGCTATGTAAGTATATGTTCTATATCTCTAAACTATACCAGTTGTATTAATTGCTTTTCTGGTAGCCATGTTCTCCAGTAGTTGAAACTCCCTGCTAATTCAATCCAACACGTTTACACTGTTTTCTGTTATTACTGCAGTCAATTTTAGGAATTACTAATATCAATACTTGTTCTGATGTAGTGTATAATGTCTTTTATTTTAACAGAAACGTTGCCAACTACAATTCCTCCACCTCACAGTGAAAGTACTGGTAAGATGCATGTTACTTGTTTATGGAATTCATATTCTCTCACCCTCATTTTTGGCACTTTGAAACAATACATCATTTATGGGCTAAATTTAGCTTATTGGGCAAAAATGGCATATCCCTGTCTTAATGATGTTCTTAACTCTTTCATGTATTAGCCATATTTGATTCCAAGTAGCTAAAAGGAATATGTTGACAATCCTGATCCACAATTAATCTTAGATTGGACATATTTATTACATGTGAAGTCAAGAATAGATGAGCAGTAATCCAATCTTTTCAAAGCATAAGATAACCAATTTTAGAGGATTTTTAAGGAATATATATTCGGCATTTAGCAAATGAGAAGCAAGATCATATAGGTTGTAATAGATTTAACTGTTGATGTGTTGATATGATATAGACCGACCCTTATTTTTCTCACATTTACAATTTTCCCAGTTCCTGCTACAAGCCCAGGACCAATGTCTTCAACATGTAAGTTCAGTTCTATTCCCTTAGGGCAGTGTTTCCCAACTAGTGTGCCTTGAGCAATCATCAGGTGTCTGTGTGGAACTCTCCTCCTCCTAGCAGCTCTTTGCCTCCCTTTTCCTCCCCAAAGATCCTCCACAGGCAAAGCAGAGGGCTCAGTTGAAAGGGTGATTGAAGCCTTCAGGAGTCTCGACTCATCATGGCTCCAGCTCAGGGCTTTCAGCCTCCCGATGAGAACAGCCCGATGGAAGCTTCTACATTGGCTGAATTGGAGAAATCCAAGTGAAAACGCCAACTCAATCACTTCTGCCCAGTGCTCTGCATTGGGAGGCAGTGAAAGAGGCATACACAGGTTTCCAAGAAACTCAATATGTTTGAAATTGAGCCTCTTGGAAATGTTTTTGTTTTTTTTAACTATTTTACTGGATTTTTCAAGAGTTTCCCCCCAAGAAACTGTTTATAACAGTTTATAACATCCATAGTTAACTGGAAGCAAGTTTCACTCAGGGTGAAATTTCCCACAGGACTCCAGAACAAGCCCTATGAGGAGCAGCTTGAAGAGCTGGGCATGTTTAGCCTGCAGAAGAGAAGGCTGAGAGAAGACATGATAGCCATGTATAAGTATGTGAGAGGAAGTCATATACTGTATATATTGTGTTCATCGAAACAGGCCCAGGTTTCACACTGAGTGTATAAATACATTTTAAAACATATTAACTATATGTATTTCTGTGTTAGAGTGTAATTTTGTGTCATTTTGGTTAATGGTGTGTCCCAGGATTTGGTAAATGTAAAAAATGTGCCGTGGCTCAAAAAAAGGTTGAAAAACACTGCCTTAGGGTAACACACTTTTGTGCAAATTTGAGTGAGCATCCTAGCACGAAACCAAACTAACTTTTCTGGATAAGTGATCTGACATTTGGAAAGGTAAGATGAACTTTTAACAGCAGTCTCCCTCACAAAAGCAAACTGGGTGCTCCACTGTAGCCAAACCCAATGACATTCCATTGTGTCTTCACCTTTGGGAATCATTGCATAGAGAAATGGTTCACCCTGAAGAAGGAATGAAGAGAAATGATTATCTGTTCCTATGCCCACTTAGTTGTTTCATGACATTTCCCCTTCTAGTTGCTTTGACCTTGCCAAATTGTACTCAGGTTTAATGTAAAAATAGATGTTTTCTCAAGAGCTCAAGGTAGATTTCCCTTTCCTGATCTGTTCATGAACCAAACTAATTCTCCCATTAGGCAAAGTGCAACAGTCTTCTAAAGTCACATCATTGGCGTGCTATTAAGATACCATGACTTCTCAGTTTTACGAGTACCACAAAGCACATCACTGAAGCAACTGAAACTGGGCCATGAGCACAGTTAGAGCTATGCTGCACTGATGTCTATATGTACTCACATTACATTATTTGCATTTTCTTTGTACCATCCTTCAGCACTCTCATGTTTTGGAGATCATATGGTCGCGAGCATCCGCAGAACCTATCTTCAGTCAATAGGCTATGACGCAAAGGATGTATATCTAAAATCACCAGACTCCCTCTGTAGACCCCAGATTACAAAGGATAATGTTATCTTCAAGATACCATTCAAGGGTTGTGGCACTGTAAGACAGGTAAGAATGCATTAATTGTTTGGTTGGTTGCATTTAAAACTCTATGTCTATTGTATTGTTGAAGGTTTTCATGGCTGGAATCACTGGGTTGCTATGAGTTTTTTGGCCTGTATGGCCATGTTTCAGTAGCATTTTCTCCTAACGTTTCACTTGCATCTGTGGCTGGCATCTTCAGAGGTTCTGTTGGCAGTGAGGCAAGTGGAGTGTATATATGTCTGTGGATCTCCAAGGGTGGGTGAAAGAACTCTTGCCTGTTTAAATAAAGTGTGAATGTTGAAGTTAGCCAGTTTGAATTAGCATTTGAGTAGCCATGAAGTTTGCAAAGTCAATCAGTGAGGGTGTCTGCATAACATAGTGAGAATTGTCATCTGCTCAAATGATATGAGAATCCTGTCGTGAGCTGAGACTCTGGGAAGCCACTCTACCGCAAGCATATTGATGCTTTGTGGATGTATGTGTAATAGTTGGCTCAAAGAAGTTCTGATAGCTCTAAATGCATTCCATTTGCCCTTATTTATTCCAATGTGGGCAATTAGCAGCATTATTTGGTTCGCTAGTAAAATCCTATTGCCATTACATTTTTGTAGCTCCTTACGTATTATTGAGGAGCCCCTAGAGTTGCATTCATGCACCATATTCTCCTCCTCTCTGGCCCATGTGCTGTTGTTTTTGGCTGAACTTTCTTTTAAAAGTATGTTTCTCTGGGTGGAATGGTCAATTGTCTCACAGTGTGGGTTGTAGCCAGATTTTGTTCATTTTTATGGTTTCCTCCTTTTTGTTGAAATTGTCCACATGCATGTGGATTTCAATGGCTTCTCTGTGTAGACTGGCATGGTAGTTGTTAGAGTGGTCCTCTTCTGCCTTCCAGGTCAAAAAAAGGCTTTAAAAGCATGGACGTTGCAAGCTATGACCCAGAAGGTAGAGTATAGAGCCTTCTCTCATGCAGGGAGACCCAGGATCTCTATAATAATGAGTGCTGGACTCAGAAATAGTGAAACAAAACAGGATTTATTGAATAACAACCAGAAAGGTTCTGGTGGCTCAAAAATGCTTGAGTTGGTTGCAAAGAGTCCTTTAAACAAAGGGAAAGCGTTCGTTTGCCTCTTGCAAAGCGAAGGCACCTCTCTTAGATCCCAGGTGTCCTGTTCCTCTCTGGTCTTTGTAGGCCCACAAAGTCCTTTAAAAACACCAAAATCTGCAGTCTCTGTTGAGGACGGGCCTCCTGTTCACTGCAGCTTGGTTGAGAGAGCAGGTAGACTCGGCACGTGAACTAAGAATGCTATGTCCAAGCAAGCTTAGGTTCCAGTCTTGCTTCGTCTGTTGAAATCTCTGGAATGAGCCAGAGAGGAAATGCTGCCTCTCACATGACCTCTGGAAGAGGAGGAGTTGGGGGCGGAGACGCCAGGTATGGAGCCAAAACACAACTCCGCCCCTGAGTGACCACATGGTCAACAACAATAGAACAAAGACCTTACAGGTAGGGCAGTGAAATACAAATGCAGCTGCAATATCAGCCCCATGGGGGTGTCACAGGTCCAACTTTTCTGTGTTCTCAAATAATATGCTATGCTGAGGTTGGTTCATCAGATGCTAGGCTGTGGCTGACTTCTCTGGTTGAAGTATTTATATTTATTTTATTTATTTCGGCTTATATACTGCCACTCCCACAAAGGCTCGGGGCGGTTTACAACCAACAATGAAATAAAACAGTGAGAACAACGTTAAAATGACATTAGCACAGCAAAAATGCTTGCTGAAATAGATAGGTTTTACAAGCTCTGCAGAAGGTCAACAACCCCCGCAGTGCTCAAACCTCTGGTGGAAGAGCATTCCATAACGATGGGGCAATGATCGTGAAAGCCCTACATCTGGTTGCCTTCAAGCGATAGGTCTTACAGCTTGGCATTTCTAGGAGGTTTTGGTCTTCTCAACACAGCAATCTCTGGGATTTATACGGAATAAGGCGACCCTTCAAGTACACTGGCCCCAAACCATGTAAGGCCTTAAAAGTGAGAACTAACACTTTGAAAGTGATTCTGTAAGTGATTCAGCTGCTGCAAGACAGGAGTTATGTGGCAGCTGGCCGGTTCCTCGGTGAGCAGCTGAGCTGCAGCATTCTGCACTAGCTTGAGTTTGCAGGTCATCGTCAAAGGTAGGCCAATATAGAAAGCATAACAGTAATCTAGTCTCGAGATGACCGTAGCCTGGATCACCATAGCCAGATCGCTCCGGGACAATTAGGGGGCCAATCGTCTAGCCTGTCGGAGATGGAAAAGTGTCGCTCTGCTCACAGCGAAGATGTGAGCCTCCATCGCTAGCAGAGGGTCCAGAAGGACTCCCAGCTTTTTACCAAAGATGACGGGCGTAATGCCTCGCCATCCAGAGTAGGCAACTGGATATCCCTATTGCCCGGGCAACCCAGCCATAGGATTTCTGTTTTCACCGTAGTCTCCAGTGCCTTTCATGTTCTTTGATTAGTGTTTGGGCAATGCTGCATTTGATCTAAAAATGGCTGCTGTCTTCTTTCTTTGGCTCTGGCTCTCAGCTACTACGGTTTTTCTCCTCCAGTTTCTATCAGCCAATCAGACTGCCTCTCTGACTTAAAGTATGCCTAGAGATTACCTGATTGCTCCATGCCTGAGCCCTTGCTTAGCTTCAGCAAGCTGGCCTGGCTTCTGCTTTTAAAATCAACCCTTTACACACCAACCTTTTAGGGTAGGCCAATTCCATTATACACACCAACCCTTTAGGGTAGGCCAATCCATACAGTGGCCTATAACAGGCTGAGACAAAATGTGGTCAGTACAGTCCTCAAAGAATAATCGAAATTAAGCAAATATGTTGTTGGGTTTTGGGGGTGTATTTTTAACTGTAATTATTACTCTTGACTGTTTTCTGCCAATACCCGATACTAGTTGTCACATTATATTTCTTCTCTCAACTGGATTTATTTTCAGTTCTGAGCCATATCAGGACAATGTGTTGCCTTCACTTCTTTTCTCCACCTACTCTCCTTTTCTGATTTTTTGTTTTTGAGAATAGTGCTATAGTGTGGTAGTGAAAATATACAGTTGCACTATACCAGTACAAAAACATCGAGGAGAAAAAAAACTTTCAACTATACGACTACCTTATAAAACCATGCCCCATTTAAAGAAAACATCCTTTCAAGTGTTCCAGTATAGATCCAATAAATTGTTGAAATACTTATGCAACAATTGGAGCAGAAATAAGAAAAACTGACAAAACCTAGCAAACTCCAAGGAATTCTATTGTGAGATGTGATATTTCTTTGGATCAATTTAAAAGACGCCTAAGAAGTTTTTGAAGTTATATATCATTCTGAAATATATTGGAACTTTATTAAATGTCCAAGGTTTGTGACAGTTTGTGATTAGTCTTGACATACTGTATTCTTGATTTCTTTTTCTGTTTTTCTCTTCTTTGTTTGTTTGTTAGGAGAGGAATGAAACCGTCACCCACTCCAACATCATCATGACATCAGCCAGTGGTGACATTATTACAAGAGAGAAAAACTTTCAATTTCACGTTGTGTGTGAAATGAATGAGAACACCATCATAGAAACAATGTTTATTAGCCACAATTCTGTTGACATTACTGAAATTCATCGTGGCAGTTACCACGTAACTTTTAATTTCTATGAATCACCAACCTTCTCCCATGAAGTTCATAGCTCTCCATACTATGTTTCAATTAATCAAGAGTTATACTTTCAAGCTGTTCTCAGTAGTCCTGATCCAAACCTGGTACTATTTGCAGACACGTGTAAAGCATCACCTTATGCACATGACTTCAGAACATTGACTTATGACTTAATCAGAAGTGGGTAAGTGTTATTTAGACATGTGAACTCAGAAAATAATTATTTCCCCCCCCCCCTTATTTATATAATGAAATAATTAAGATGCGGAGCAGAATCCAAAAAAGTAGCTGCATTGATGGATCTTTATTTACTTAATTACAACCTCATCAGACAGGACTGAATTTGGTGGCATACACCAGTTCCCCTTCCTTTTTGCCATGGAGCCTACTGGCTCCATTGGATCAATGGGGGAAAACTGGGTGGTAGATGCTTTCCTCCATGGGATGAGGCCTGGCATAAGTGGATTTGCTATGATCCGTGGCAATTCCAGCGGCATATATGAGGTCCTTTATTAATATTTGAGCATATTAATATTAATTAATATAAAATATTAATATTTCAATAACTGTGAAAGTACACATTAACCCTCTAGAAGACCTTGGATTGCCCTACCACTACAAGCTTCGGGCTGATATGAGTGGGGTATAAATGAGGTAAATAAATAAATAAAGATGCCTTTTGGAATGCAAATTTTAATATTTTATTCTCCTGAGCCAAAGAAATGCCTTTTTTAAGGAACAGAAAATAGGGAAATGTTACTTTCTCTTCCCAAAAAAGGCATTACCAGCATCTAAATGATGAAAATGACTCCACACTACCTAGAACAGTGGTTCTCAATCTGTGGGTCCCCAGGTAATTTGGCCTAAAACTCCTAGAAATCCCAGGCAGTTTACCAGCTGTTAGGATCTCTGGGAGTTGAAGGTCAAAATATCTGGGGAGCCACAGGTTGAGAATCGCTGACCTAGAAGACATTTGGCAGCATTAATTTTTTTAACCCCCTGCAAAGTACACAAATGTCCCTGCGTCACTTCATTTTGCCCACTCTGATTTATAATCTGCCTTTTTCCAAATATGGATTGTTTATTATAGACAGACAGACAGATAGATAGATGATAGATAGAGATAATTTTTTATTATGGTCCATAGACCCTTATTTCACAGTATCATACAAGTTATGCAGGTAATAAGAATTAAAAACATTCAGTGGATAAAATTTGCAAACAGTAAAAGCTGCTTAAAATACATGTTGGCTAAAAACAAGGGCAAAAAACTACAAGAAGTGAGGATTGTTTATGGCATCAGAACTGTAAAGGTGGAGCCTTCTTTTGAATACAGAACTAACTCTGTCTGCTGGAGAAAAATTTCAAACTTACAAAGCAGAGAGGAGAAGAGGCTTCTGCTATTGCTTTTCTCACAGCGTACAATTATCTCAAACCTAACCTTAGCATTTAGGTACCTACTCATTTTGTATCTCTGAACATATAGAGTATAGATACAGTCTGGAAAGTAAAATTAAATCACTCGTTTTCAACTTAGCTACATTATCCAAAATAATCATGCTAATGTAGAAAAAAAGAAATAAGAACAGTGTTATGGGCTGCGCTGACGTTATTGTTTTATGGAAAGATATGTGTTGATGGCTGGGCCACAAAATACATGAACTTGAAAACAGTTTGAAGAATTGATGGAATTGGTTGTGGCTTTTTTGCTGTTGTAACTTCAGAAAATTCACTGAAATTTCATTGAAATTTTTATTGAATGAAGGCAGCAGTCTCACTGTTACAGTCATAGTAATAGTGATATTTTTTACCTTATCATTCCCAAGGCACATCACCATTACTATTTCTTTCATCCACAATAGTGTTATTGCTTCTACCATTTTCCTTCTACTGCCACAAGCTATGAATATTTTTAATTTTTCTCTCTGATATCTGAAACCCCAGTTTATCAGTGTTTCCTTTTATATTTTTACTCACTGTATTCACAAGAATTGTTAAAGTGGTGGTGTGCCCTTCTGAATTTCATATTTGAAATACTGGAAGTTGCATAGCTAAGCAACACCAGAGTGTGTTTAAGATGGCAAAAGGACACGCACGCTAGAAGATGCTGCGGCCATTGTTTTTACCTAAGTCTAGTGGCAAGATGCCACCTCCTCCTCTTCTTCCTCCTTGCTTTCCCACTGAATAAATTGAGTGCTAACTAGGGACCTTTTCACAAGGTTGTTGTAGGTTTTTCGGGCTATATGGCCATGTTCTAGAAGCATTATCTCCTGACATTTTGCCTGCATCTATGGCAGGCATCCTCAGAGGTTGTGAGGTCTGTTGGAACTAGGAAATTTGGGTTTATATATATGTGGAATGTCCAGTGTGGGGGAAAGAACTCTTATCTGTTGAAGTTAGGTGTGAATGAATCCAGTAATTCCAGCCATGGAAGCCTTCGACGACCTCTTCACACTCAACTTTTTTAGGCAGCGGTGATAGTTTTTTAAAATTATAGTTGAGACACAGAGCCTGATGTGTCCCATCACACCCTGGAGAACAATTTCTAGGGCAGCTCCATGGAGCAAACACCTGCTGCCACAGAAAAATTACTGCCAGTGGCCAACAGGTGATTCTTCACCTTTCCATAAGGAAAAATAAGTTGAGCCAGCATTAAAAGGCTTCCCCACATGTGATGAGGTAGGAAGGGAGTTGTGATAGAGCTGGGCAAAGGGCGACATGTCCCCATGTCCACAGTGCATTAGTACCGCCGGGATGCAGCAAAACACAATCATTCTGGCAGTGTATGTGACAAGGTAGTAGGTCTGCACTTTGAACTCAGTGTGTAGCAGATGAGTTAAAATGAAGACAAAGGTGGAAAGTAGGAGGAGGAAACAGAAACAGGAACATTTTAAACGTAGCTTAAAAAGTGGGAGAATAGAAAATTAGCCGTGAATGTCCCTGCCAAGTAAGGATGAGGCTGGCAAAGTGCACCCCAATGTCCACCAGCAACTATGTAGACCACTTCCAAATCTCAGTACACTCATTTGTTCGTTTTTAAACATCTCTGGGATTGGTCTATAGAAGAACTTATGTTGAAGTTGTGCAGAAACATGACAGTCAGATCCATATCTGGTATTTCTATTTTTGTTAATTAATAATTTTAATACATTTTCTTAAGTACATTGATTTTCTTAAGTTGCATACATACATCAATACATTCCATACTTTTGTATTTCACACTTAATTAGTTACATCAACTATATATGCATATATATCTTATATCTTATCATATTCACCTCTGTGTATCCCACCCCCTTCCGAGCCACGTCAATTAGCATAAAAAGCATAAAAATATCTCATTTCTTCTTGTGGAGGTAACTTCCCATCTACTTCTTTTAAACCATTCTCGATAAATGTACCCCAGACTTCATCAAAGTCATTTACCTTCCGTACCCCCTTTCTAACTTTTAACCTACATGTCAATGTATCATTTATTGCTAATTTCCATAGTTCTTTATACCATTCTTCAATTTGTATATTTATCTTGTCTTTCCAGTTCCTTGCTAACAACAACCTTGCTGCAGTTAACATATTATTTATTGCATCCTTCTCTGTTTTCCCTAAATTGTTAACATTATGTAATGACAACAATGTGATACTTGCACTTTTTCCATCTTCATATCCATTATTACTTCTATTTCTATTTAGAGAAATCATTTCTATTTTTTTGAACCATTCCTGAGCCTAACACGGTTTGGACAAGGAAACAAAATTGTCCCCAAGGCTCTAAGAGCCAAAGTCTGAGATTTAAGGTGTTGAAGGCATGGAAAGCAGGGCGCATATGCCACCCCAGAACTTCTGGACACTGTCAACTAAACTGATCTAAACAAAGCTAATATGACTCTGATCTTTTTTTCTTCCTCAGTTGTGTACGGGATTCTACCTATGCAAATCTGCCTTCACCAAACAAGAATGCAGTTCGCTTCAAGTTCAATGCCTTTAAGTTTCTTAAAGAACACAATTCAGTTTATTTGCAATGCAAGTTGTTAGTATGCAAGGCAAACAACCCCTCTTCTCGATGCTCCCAAGGATGTTTAAGCCGAAAAAAGAGGAACATAGATGAAAATCAGGACAAAGTTACTTTTGTTGCGGGACCATTCAAATATATGCAATACAACTCTTGAAGACAAAAGGTAGGGGAGTTTTCAGTATAATTTCTGCCCTTCCTGCTACAGCAGCCATTCTAAAACATTTTCCAAAGTAATTTCAAAGAATACTGAACTAAATATTTGGCACTCCATAAAATGTTGAACATGATCATATTTCTCTCTTAGGACACCATTGTCCTGAGATTGATATATTCTACTATCCCTTTCATTTAAATTTTTACCAACTGGAAGCATAGAAATCCATCACAAAATGTAAACATTCCTTTCTTCCCTTCTTCTTCTTCTTCTTCTTCTTGGCCTTTCTTTCTACAAGCGTGTTGATGATTAGAAGGTTGGATGTGTCCTTTGAGCCTGTGCAAGGGATTTTTCTGGTGGAGTGCAGTGTGCACAGAACTGGCCTCACCCTTTAAACCAAAGGTTCATCTGTCGGGGCCTAGCAAGCTGGGATGGTGGCAGCAAAGTCCTCAGGTTGTAGGTTTGGTTTGAGTTTCATTCTCTTAGATGGTTGACCTTACAGGGTTAGACGAGCACCATCTGCCCGGGTTTGAAATTAGAATTTTCCTTCTTTTAGGATGGTTGCCAAAAGGCTAGAGAGCCCATTCTGCCCTTTGACACTCATTGTCAGATCCTTCGGTTGTGACCTGTCTGGCATGGGAGGCCCTACTGGTGGCTATTATGGCACTGCCAGCATGGATCACAACTTCATTAGGGTATGCAAGCCTCTCCCCACAACAAGGGGGCACCAACGGAAAGGCAAATTCCTTTAACCACCTTATATATTGACACAATGATATGATTACTTAAAATAGTGTAAGGCATAGGGAGAAGCCACTCCAAAAATCATTTTAATGCAGACTTAAACCAGCAACGTAAATGGATTCAACTGTTTTGAATTCAGTGAAGGGAATCATGGGAATTCTAGAGTTAAAAAATTGAATATTGTGAGAAGAAAGTTAGATGTCATTTTGCAAGAATCCACATCCTTTGGGAGAAAGAACAACAATAACTGTTAAATTTATTAGGCATTTCTCTCCATAATTCTACTAAATGTTTATTTTCCTTGGATTTCCATTCAAGGGATTTTAATTTAAGATATTGCACATTACAATCCTTAATTCATATTGTAACTCTGAGGTATGCATTATCTTTGAATTGCACATATGTGAGCTATTGCATTTGAAAGTAGAATGGCATGGGAACTCATACAATATTGCAGTTCTCAAGTCATTCCTGATACGACAAAAAAAGGGAACTCATACAATATAGATATATTCATACTATGAATATTTAGTTAACAATGTGATCAAAATGATGAGCATCTAGAATTTCACCTTAAATTGAGGTTTTGAATGTATGCTCTGACTTTACTAATAGGCATCTTTTTAGATTCTATAACAATTTATTTAATTCTACGTTTCTCCTTGGCAGAACTGGCTAAGACTGTGAATCCTGGGAAGGATGAAGCTTTCCATCCACTTACTGTGACTGACTACTGTACTTTTGGCAGATTAGGCCCTCCTGCTATCTGGCTTTCTTCTAAGCAGTTAACTGAGAAGAAAAAATCATCACCAAATACATCGTTTATGTCAATGAACTGTAAAATGTCATTAAACACTTTTCTGCATAGAATCTGAAAATGCACCTGCAATATTTATTTATTTTATTTATTTATTTGTCACGTTTCTATACCGCCCCTTTCAGCCCGAATGCGACTCGGGACAGTTTACACAAGGCAGTCTCTGCCCTCAATACAACACAAGCAAACAAACCAAAAAATAACCATATAACAACAAATTAGCAATTAAAAACATACAATTGCAGTCTCAGTGTCATGTTGAAATCAGTTTCCATCACATCGTCGTCATTCCATATATCTAATTAAACCTTTATATTTCATCAGCAAATGCCTGCTCAAACAGCCAGGTCTTGACTTTCTTGCGAAATGTCAGGAGGGAGGGAGGTCGATCTAATGTCTCTAGGGAGGGTGTTCCAAAGCCGAGGAAACACCACTGAAAAGGCCCTGTCTCTCGTCCCCGCCAGTCGCGCCTGCGAAGAAGGCGGGACCGAGAGCAGGGACTCTCCAGATGATCTTAAACACCTGGATGGTTTATAGGGAGAGATGCGTTCGGACAGGTAAGTAGGACCCGATCCGTTTAGGACTTTAAAGGCTAAAGCCAGCACTTTGAATTGTGCCTGGTAGCAAACTGGCAGCCAGTGGAGCTGGCACAACAGGGGAGTTGTACGCTCTCTGAATGCCGCTCCTGTTATCAACCTGGCTGCCGTCCGTTGGACTAGTTGCAGTTTCCGAACAGTCTTCAAAGGCAACCCCATGTAGAGAGCATTGCAGTAATCTATATGAGATGTAACCAGAGCGTGGACCACTGCGACCAAGTCAGACTTCCCAAGGTACGGGCGCAGCTGGCGCACAAGTTTGCTCTTAATTGGCCTTAAAACCCAATACTTTGATTTAATTGGGTTGTAGTTGATGCCATAATTTACACAATAAATAGCCCTGCCCTGTCTGGGTCAATAATATGGGGGAAATGATTCACTTTCAGAAATATGTATTCTGAAAGTGAATCATTTTTCCCCATATTAATTATTGAGTGCCCATCACATTAACAAGACAGGGCTATTTATTGTGTAAATTATGGCATCAACCACAACTCAATTAAATCAAAGTATTGGGTTTTAAGGCCAAAATTATTGCTTCGTATCACGACAAGCTGAGGGATGAAGCTACAGGAGAACCTTCTTAAGACCAATATGTCCCTTCCTCAGCTTGTTTCTTGGTTGAGCATTGAAGAAAGACTACAGGCTTTGCAGATCAATTTGCTGGGCAGATCAGAGGAGCAAGGGTGGTTTAGCGAAGCAGGTTCTGGGTTACCTTAGCCACCTCTTCCTTTAAGGGATCATGGTTGTTTCCCCCTAATAGGCAGAATTGGATAATGCCGGCCAAGTCTCACCCACTTAACTCTTTCCCAGATGTCTCCCTCATACTCCTTTGGATCTGTTTTGTCTTTGACACTCACATTTCCCCCCATTTTGTCAGTCTCGCCCTGGCCTATTCAATGGGCCAGAAAGGACAATGCTCTAGAACAGTGTTTCCCAACCGCTGTGACGCAGCACAGTAGTGTGCCATGACGGACCTCCTGCTGTGCCGCGAGAAAACCTCTCTGTCCCCATTCCTTCCCCCCCCCTCCTGCCGAACCCCTGCTGCTTGGGGGAGGAGGAGGAAGGGCTGGGCGACAGCGAAGAAAAAGAAGAAGGGGCTGGGGCGCCGCCTCCTTTGGCCGTTTCCGCAGCCAGCCTCCAATCTGCCATGACTCCCGCCATGACTCTCTCCCCTCGCTCGCCAAAGCTGCGTGGAGGAGGAGCCCTGCCCACTGAAGCCCATCCACCGCTCATGCTCCTCCTCCGTGTGGCTTCAGCGAGTGAGGGGCGGGAGTCATGGCAGAGAGTGGCGCAGGGGATGGGGGCCATGACTCCTGCCCCTTGCTCGCACTGCCCCCTCAAGGCTGCAGAAGCTGGGGGAGGGGAGGGGCATGGTGTAGCCTGGCTCCGCCCCCTTCCTATGGCTTCAGCTCTCCCACAGCTTCTCCAGCCTTGAGGGAACAGTGCTAAGCTAGCATTGTGCTGGCTCTGCCACCTCTGGCTTGGCAGTGCCCCCTCAAGGCTGCAGAAGCTGTGGGAGAGCTGAAGCCGGGGGAGGGGGCGGGGCATGGTGCAGCCTGGCTCCGCCCCCACCCCCGGCTTCAGCTCTCCCACAGCTTCTCCAGCCTTGAGAGGACAGTGCCAAGCCAGCATTGTGCTGGCTCTGCCACTGCAGGCTTGGCACTGCCCCCTCAACACTGCAGAAGCTGTGGGAGAGCTGAAGCCGGGAGAAAGGGCGGGGCATGGCATGTCCTGGCTCCTCCCCCTCCCCTGGCTTCGGCACTCCCAGCAGCTGCTCCCAGCAGGCCACCATCCCCCAGCCGTTCTTTACTGTGTTAGTGTCATTTTGTGTCATTTTGGTTGGTGGTGTGTCCCCAGATTTTTTTTAATGTTAAAAGTGTGCTGCGGCTCAAAAAAGGTTGGGAAACACTGCTCTAGAACACACATGGTTGCTTTCACTTTTCCAAGGATATTGCCCATGTCCTCAGGCTGCAGAAATGTAAAGGTATGGCACTAACGCTGCTCGAGCCATGATTACATCTTCTGGAATAGTATCAACTACTGCATCAAAGTCAGAGTGGATCTGAGTGACTTTATCTACAAAGTACAGAACAAACTCTTCACAGAGGGCTGTTGAATGGTCAGCATTTTCCCCTTGAGGACCAAAGTGTAGTAGCCCTCTGATCACTCGATACTGCTCTGCTGGACAGTTCTTTGCAGATGCAACAGTGACAGAAGAAAGTGGCATCTTTGCTGCCCTCATTTCCACAGAGTAGACCTCAAATAAGCTCTAGCCATGCTCCTTCAGATTTACTTTGAGTCTTTAGCCTGGCATTCATTTTCCTTTTCCCATTCCTGGCTACTCCTGCCACCTTGTGGCCACCTGGTCCTACTGTCAATACCTTTATTTTACGATTCTAAGTCAGGCTGGTTGGATGGTGAAACTCTTACACCATATATTGTGGAAAAATAATACTAAATAATTTAAAATATTTTTAATTTTAATTAATTAAAATTTGAAATTTAATAAACAATGAAACTACTATTACAATTATATGAATATATATATCCATACATATATAACTAATTTGGTATATTCTTAATTTTTAATCAATCAAATTTATTACTATAACCAATTTGGACTAAGGCTAACTATGATGCATATCCCACAGCCAATGATTCCTATTAACAATGGCTCCTACAAAGGGACAGGGCTGCACCAAAGGTCAAGAACAAAAAAAAACAGCACCAAAGGTAAAAGAGCAAAACAGCCTCCTAAAAGGCTGGTGGTGCCGTATCATCAGATGATGATACTCAGGATCAGATGATGATACATTTGATTATGGCAAGTCATTCTGGCAAGAATTTTGGCATTGGGGCAATCAGAATTGGCACTGCTCCATTATCCAGGCAGAGAACAAAAGGAGGCACAAGACAGAGAAAGAGTTTTTTTAAAGGAATAAAACTCCCCCCCTTTCCCCCTTCTCCTGTCACTGTTGTAGAAACAGCCCTCATTTATGAAATAATAAGTGGGGAGGGCGAATAATGAACAAAAATAGGGAAAATGGTATTCCTTCTTCAACCCCCCCATAGACCAGTGTTTCCCAACCTTTTGAGCCGCGGCACACTTTTAACATTAAAAAAATCCGGGGCACACCACCAACCAAAATGACACAAAATGACACTCTAACACAGTAAGAACGGCTGGAGGTTGGTGGCCTGCTGGGAGCAGCTGCTGGGAGTGCCAAAGCCGGGAGGGGCGGAGCCAGGCTGTGCCATGCCCCACCCCTACCCCCGGCTTCACCTCTCCCAGCAGCTGCTCCAGCCTTGAGGGGGCAGTGTCAAGCCAGTGGTGCCAGAGCCAGCACAATGCTGGCTTGGCACTGTCCCTTCAAGGCTGGAGCAGCTGCTGGGAGTGCCGAAGCTGGGGGAGGGGGCAGAGCCAGGCCGCGCTATGCCCCGCCCCCTCCCCCAGCTTTAGCTCTCCTACAGGCCGCACCATGCCCGGCCCCCTCCTCCCAGCTTCAGCTCTCCATGAGCGGTGGACAGGCTTCAGTGGGCGGGGCTCCTCCTCCACGCGGCTTCAGCGAGCGAGGGGCGAGAGTCACGGTGGGAGTCATGGCGGATTGGAGGCTGGCTGGGGAAATGGCCGAAGGAGGCGGCGCCCCGGTCCCTTCTTTTTTTTCTTCGCCACTGCCCAGCCCTTCCTCCTCCCCCAAGCAGCAGGTGTTCGGCAGGAGGGGGGAGGAAGGGGGGCAGAGAGCTTTTCTCGCGGCACAGCAGGAGGTCCATCACGGCACACTGGTTGAGAAAGACTGCCATAGACTACATTCTGTCTAGTGCCCCCTTTTGGCCTCCACCTGGATGATGGAACAGTACTGCAGAATCAAATACTAAAACTCTCTCTTCCTGTACACCAGGGGTGCTCACACTTTTTCAGCATGTGAGCTACTTATAAAACAAACAAGTCAAAATGATCTACCTACCCACTACTCAGAGAGCCATAAAAGCAAAATATTTGGAAATTTATTTCAGTGAGAGCCATATAATATATTTTAAGACTGAATTCAACTAAATGTGAGTATAATAAGTCCCTGAATTTATTCATAATAATAAGAATGATGATGATAATATTCATTCAGCCTCTGCTACTACTAATAATAATAACACCGTGTATGGCTCCCATATGGGCCATAGCGACGCCGGTCACACCGCCGCCACACTGACTGGCCAGCAGCACCTGGGTGGCGTCAGGAGCCTGCGGGGCGTGACTGGGCCTTCCTCCCGCCCTCCCTCCGATCTACCAGGACGCCCTACGCGATCTACCAGTAGATCGTGCTCTACCTAATGAGCACCCCTGCTGTACACAATGTATCCCAAGCCTCCAAACAGAGACACCTGGCATCTGAGGTACTGTTCTGCCTCAATGCATTATAAGTATAATGCAAATCAAGAGCCAAGGCCAGTGAACAGCCTGATGCCAAAGATGTTCCACAGGGTGACAAACTACCATCCACTGCTGACTTCTAGTGAGATACCATGGCTATCGTCCAGGTCATCGTTTCACTGACATCCCAAGCACCCCAAGTCATGCAGTTAGTTGGGTCATTTAGATTCCAGTGCCTGAATTACAACATGCTGTCACAGCCTGTCATGTACCTCGGATGGACAGTTGCATTGGCAACTCTCTCTGCAGCCTTCAAATGCAATGATTTTGACAGCTGCTGCTGGAAGCAGCTATAGCACCAGATCCTACGCCAGTAGATCTCTGGAACCTTGAGAACCTGAAGTCCAATGAGGTTGTCCACTGTGACAAATACCTACAAAACATATGCCAGCACTGTAGTAGAGTTTATAAAATATGGAAAGGGTTATACCCAATGGATCCATTTCTCACTTACAGTGTTCCCTCACCTATCTAGCTCACCCTTGACATTGTTGAATATGGCCTCATTCTTCCTACCAATTCCCCAGGTCACTTCCTCTAATAGGCCCCGGAAATGAACAGCCATAAACCCATACCTTTTATTGTTGTTGCCTGCTACACTTAATTTCCAGGCCCCCTAGAATTTTTGAGCTTGCACTAATCTCGGCCCGGCCTTTTAAATTGCCTTGAACAGGCAGGATTACTTTTAATATGTATGTGTTATGGCGACAATTTTTATGCTTATATTGTTTTGTTAATCTTATGGTTATGTTGTTTTCTCTGTATGTATTCATAATGCTACTCGGAAACCACTTTGAGTCCCCTCTGGGAGATAGAGCAGCATATTAAAAAAGTTTTATTATATATTATTATTGAATAAGTGAAAAACCACAATGTAGGGACGATATACTGTATATGTAGAGTATAGCTCCACCGACTCCTCTCTCTCCCTCCTCTCTCTCTCTCTCCCTCTCTCCTCTTTCCCCCTCCCTTCCACCATCCCTCCCCCTCCTCTTTCTGGAGCCACCCTTCTCTCTCCCTTCCTGCTTCCCCACTTGCATGGGGCTCTCACCTGGTCATTCCCGCACTACTTGTATTTTATTTTTTTTTAAAGTTGTGAAACAGCAATTCTGCCGTTAGCGATATTATGGGATTTTCTGCCTTGATATTCTGGGATATAGGGCTGTGTGGAGGGGCCCTGGGAGGCTATTCATGAGCACAAAATATTCCACCAAGGTTCAGTCTATTGATGCCATTGATCCTTACAGATTAATAGTTCATATCTGCCCAGGCACAACACCACAGTAACTCTTCCGTGCAGCTCAAACTTACGTATTGTTCTTGGGCCTACCACACAGCCCTATATCCCAGAATATCAAGACAAAAATCCTACATTATCTGAGTGTGGAATCAGAAAATGTGGGATTTTCCACCTTAATATTCTAGAATATAGGCTGTGTGGAAGGGCCCCCAGCCACCAGAAGAAAACCACCCCTTGGAGTTTACATTCAAATTAATTCAGTGGCAAGAATAGGCAAAGGTAAAGGTTTTCCCCTGGCAATAAATCCAGTCATGTCCGACTCTGAGGTGTGGAGCTCATCTCCATTTCTAAGCCAAAAACCGACGTTGTCCATAGACACCTCCAAGGTCATGTGGATGGCATGACTACATGGAGCACCGTTACCTTCCCGCCGGAGTGGTACCTATTGATCTACTAATATTTGCATGTTTTTGCACTGCTAGGTTGACAGAAGCTGGGGCTGAAAGCGGGAGCTCACGCCGCTCCCCGGATTCGAACCTGCAACCTTTTGGTCAACAAGTTCATCAGCTCAGTGCTTTATCCCATTGCGCCACTGGGGGCTCTGGCAAGAATAAAATGAGACAAATAGCTGGATTTTTTTAAAAAAGGATATACTCAATAGATTTTGACTATGTATTTTTGAAAAATAGAATATTGCTCAAACAAAACTTGAATGTTTTATTTAGGCTATGCCAGTTTACTTTTTAGTCCAAATCTTCCTTTTGCCGGATTTAACACCTTCCTCTTTCTGAAGAAGCTATATCTAAACAACACTTTACTAGTTTCCTTGAGATTACAATCTCAAGGACTGCATAAAACAAGGATTGCATGTAACATTTTATGCATTATTTTAAAATAACACCTCTGTATTAACTGAGATGTTCCTTGTTCCTGGTGTGGACAATTTTGAAACAGTATTCAAATTATAGACAGAAAAGTTGGCATGTACTTGAAGTAAGTAGTTTCAGGAAAGTGAAACTTAGGGCCCATCGTTGGTACTAAAGTGCTCTTATGTAAGAGTCATTGTAAAGGTTATGATTACACAGCTTTTTTTAAAAAAAAACCACTTCCTTAAAGATTACAGGCATGGTAGACACTGGATTAAAAGCAAAGATGAAAACCTTAACATGGACTTCATCTAAAGAGAATATTTATGGATAAACATTCTACTTTGCTTTTAGCATGATGGAGTGAGTGTTGGACTTGGTCTTCAGGAGACATCCTTACTTGGCTGTACAAACAAAGAGTGACCTTGGCAAATCATGCTCTCTCAACCTTGGAGGAAGACAATGACAAGCCCGATCTGAACAAATTTTTGCTGAACATGTCCTGCAATAGGTTTGTTTTAGGGTTGCTATGAGCCAGAAACAAATTGAATGAAATTAGCAACAAATACATCTTGCTCCTCTTCCAAAATGCTCATGGTTTCCTTAGCCCATGGCTAAGGATTATTGTCCTAGTAGACCATCCCTGAGATGTATATATAGTTTACGGGGGCTAGGAGACAGACATTTCCACTTCATAGAAAATAACTATGTAGAAAACAGTATTATGGAAGTTAGTGGCCCATTGACCTCCGGATAGGGAGGCTTGCATTTTGATGACACATCAAGCATGTAATACATGGCATCTCTTCTTTGTATTGATGTGCAGAAATCCTATGCTCGACTCACCGGGCAGAGATGTTGTGGTGGCAGGTATCCTCCTGTCTGCCATGGCATCAGTGAGGGGCTTCTTCAGCCCAGAAGCCCCCTCAGCTGTGGTCCCGCCTACCCAGGTCTAAATGTTGTTCTGTTATGGCCAGTAGTATTGTTCCTTTGTCAAACAGGTCCACTGCTACCAAAGTAGAACAATACCAAACATATATTTCACAGGTCCACTGCTACCAAAGTATACAATAAAACTCTACAATAAAAATAAGTATGTTGTGTTCACAATACTGATTGTAGTCTTTTGAAGAAGAAATGATATCAATTGTGAAGAGTTTCTGTTTCCTTGTTGAGATCTTCTAACCTTGTAGGAGAGAGTTTGCAATCACAGGTTCTTTGAGGCAGATTCCTCCTTTAAGGTAATAGTTTCATTTACACTCTTATGAGAGATAATTTATACAGTCAAGTTCCTGAGTGCAGATATTCCTCACCACAACTGGTGTTGTAGTTGAGCCTGATAGTAGAGAGTTGGGTGGGGCTGATTCTTCAGCATCTAGCAGTAGTATGGAACTGGGTGGGGCTGATGATAGCCATTCTATGCATCAGAGGGGAAGCAAAAGGCTTACTCGTGAACAAAGTGAAGAAGAGATCTCTCAGTGCAAAAGAATAAAGCAAATACTTACAAAGCCTACTGATGATGAGTCTTTTGAGGGCTTCCCTGGGGAGGATGTGAAACAGAGTGGAGGGGATACTTTGGATGAAAAACCAGAGATGGATTGGGCTGGGGTGTGGGAGGTTCAGGCTGTATGTGAGGAACCCACAAGCAGTGGTATGTTTTTGGGGTTCTCTGATGACAATGAATGGCCTTCGGGCTATCCTGGTGATTGCTGGGGAGACCTAAGTCTTGACAGATGATGGAAGACATGGAGAGGTGATCAAGAGGCTGCAGCTGCTGAGGCAATAGCAGCTGAGATTGCTAATGATGGGCATTGTCAAGCTCAGGTGGGTCCGAGATGGATGACTAATAAAAAGGGGCTTTGGGATGCTTCACTTTGCAGATAGCAAGGTGTTGCGTTTGGGACTTGTGACTCTGAAGTGCTGTGCCTTGTATCCTGTATCTTGATTCCTGTATGGAGTAACTCACTGCTGCTGCCCGTACCATGTTTGGCGTGGTTTGGATTCCTTTGAACTACTCTCCTGTTCTGAATCTTTGGCTTGCCTCCTCCCTCTGTTTGACCCGGTTTCCGTGACTATGCCTGCTGCTCAACCCCTTAGCATGACTCATCCGTGACGATGACCCAGGACTCCACTTTTGACTTCGCGTTTGATCTTGCTCCGTTGTGTTTTTCTGTGTTTATTGATGTTTACAAAGACTGTTTGTTTTATGCCAAGCTAGGCTGCCTTCTTTGGGTTAATCTACACTGACTTGCAAGTGCCTTTAAGTCCTTTAAGTGCTTTCTAAGCATGGTGATTTGTGGACAATAAACTCTTTTTTACACTTACTTGGGACTGGCTTTTTAAGTGGTGTCTGCTGTGACAACTGGTTTCGACTTATACACAGTCTTCTTCAGATGGAGAAATATAGTGTTACAAAATAAATTGGACCTAAAGGGAATGAGAAGAGTGGCTAAGAAGGTTTCTTAATGGCAAGTATTTTCATATAATACAAACATGCAATTAGTAAGTTACAACTATATCAGAACATAATTACTCACACAAAGTTTTTCTAGCTGAGAAGGTTTCTTACAGGCAAGTATGTTCATACAATACAACCATGTAATTTCTAAGATACAAGTATACCAACAAAACAATTACTTACACCAAGTTCTCCTGGAATAAACAATGCTCTGCTTGAGTTTCATTCCATAGCGAGCACCAGCTACCCCTGGCGTGGTTAAACGGCATCAGTCAGCAGCCTGGATCCAGGACCCATGCACGGCTGACAACCCTGTTGATCTTCTGTAAGCAATAAACAAGTTGTGGCCTTTCTGTCATCCCAACAATGAGTGTGTGTCGTTATTGAGTTGTTGGTGGGAGACATTAGTCACACATGCCCACATAAATAGTAGGCATGATAACAAATCAAAAAATGGCGATTCTAAAATCAAATGGGGGGGGGGATTTTTTTTTATTAGTATATCAAAGACTTACAAAAAAATTCCCAAAAATTTCGGAAATGTAACTTAAGTACTAACGAAATTCGTTAGAATTCGTATGCCAGAGCATGCGCTTTCAGATGGTTTGGCCTACAACTCCCAGAAATCCTAACAGCTGGTAAATTGGCTGGGATTTCTGGGAGTTGCCAAAAACTTGAATCAATCACACTGAATTCTAGATGGGACTCTCCAAATCGGACGGTGGGTGGGTGGGAGGGGGTATTCTATTCTTGGAAGCAGCAAAAGAAAAGGAGGAGGAGCCCCTCCTGGCTCCTCGCTGCCTCTCTCACCCGATCCCGAGGAGCGAGGGCCCAAGTTTGCCCAGGCTGGTCATATACCTACATTCTATGCACATGCAATAATACACAGTAATAGCAATGGGAATAAGAAGAGGTAAAATTCAAACTGAAGTGTTCTGAGTGGTCCCTGCTTCATGCGGTGCAAAACGGGCTCTTCTTTGTGAGCCTGGGAAATTAGCCCGGGAAAAGACAGCGTTTTCTGCTTGGGTGCACACACATACATATTCTTGGGGGGGGGGGGGGGTTGCTGCAGAATCTTCTCTATGAGGCCGGGATTCTGCAACAAATCCCCCCTCCCAAGAATATGTATGTGTCCCCTGCTGGCTTTCCCCAGGCTAATTTCCGTTTGCACCGTTGCACCGCATGAGCCCGTTTGCATGAGGCAGGGACCACTCAGAATACTTCGGTTTGAATTTTACCTCTTTGTTGTGTTATTACTGCTGTATTATGTACATGTGCATGAATTAGGTATGACCAGTTGGATTACTATAATATTAGGCAGTGGCACTTACAGTAGCATTCATTCTATTATACATTAGGTTGGTTTCTCACCCCAATACTCTTTGATGCCTTAGATCCTGGCAGGGCAGGAGGCAGGGAAGCCTGGAAAAATGTAAACAGAGAGGATTACTCAAGTAAATCTGCTTGGAGGGGCCCTTCATCCAAAAGTGCCCTCCTTTGCAGATCTGTCAGTAATCCTCTCAGGTTTTTTCAGCTTCCTTTCAGCGAGGAAGGAGCGAGTTTAGGGCTTGCCTTGCCATAATATTGGCAAGGGAGGCGGGAGGGTGGTGAGAGAGAAGGAGGGTGCCCCCCCCGTATGCCCCCCCTTTCGACCGAATAACGACACTTAAGAAAGTCCTGGCCCCCCGAGGTTCTCAAAGGAGAGTCCACTTCCTGGTTGGCGTTCCAGGTGCGGAAACGCTCGAAAGTAGCATTTCTTACGAATTTCTTACGAAACGAATCATTTTCATAACTTTTTTCTCATGCCTAATAAATAGACCAACAGCTTCCAGAAAATATGGAAACCCATCATTCCCATCTACCATACATAGTTGCTGCTGTTGTCCTTGTAGTTACTACACTTTGTTTTGAAAAACAAGACAAGTTCCCTATGAGATAATGTGAGAACTTAAAGCATTATAAAATATGGGAATTAGAAAAATATTGTGCATGATTCACCTTTGATAAGCACTTGAAAGCTCCAATGAACTCTTCCGTCTGATAGAAGACACTTGCATCATATCTTAAATTCTCTGTTGTATAAACAGAATTTATAAGTACTTAGTTTGTAATTTTCATTCAAGTAGATGCAAGTAAAAATGTTCAAATCTTCATAGGCAGAATTCAAGCACTTTCTCCCCCTTACAAGGTCCTTGCCATGATGATACAGAAACAGAGCAAAACGATCTTTGCCTGTCAGAAGGGCAAATTGTTAACAACATGTTTTCAACAACCTTGTTCCTTGCAGCTCATTTAAGATGTATTAAGACCCAGACTTTTATTTACTAAGGGCGGTTCCATGCAGGCCATTATCCCAGGAGAATCTGCATTTAAAAACGTGGATTTTCCTGGTGGCTTGTTCACCCCCCCACCCCGAATAGCTTCTTGAAGCCTCTAATGGAGGCTGGGTAAGTTTTCATTACTTTTCGAAAGGGTCAGGGGGATTTGGGGGAGGGGTGTGCATATTCCCACAGTTTACTGGGCTTATTTAGCCCAGTAAACTGTGGCAATGGTGTCTGGACTGTAGTAGTCCAAACAATGGAAGTAGTGGGTTTATCCCGCGTGGAATAAATCCACTATCTAATTAATTCACTACAAACCAGGGTTTCCCTGCATTTGTGGCTAATTAATTTGGTAATGACCAGAACATTGTCTGGACAGCCCCTCCTTTATTGTGGTACATACCACAATAAAGGTACTGTCTGGATGGACCCTAAGGCCCCTTCCACACAACTGAATAAAATCCCACATTTTCTGCTTTGAATTGGAATATTTTGCAGTGTGGACTCAGAAATGGTGAGATTTTCTGTCTTGATATTCTGAGTTATATGGCTTTGTGGAAGGGTCCCAAGAGTATCATAGAATAGAATATTAAGTGTCTGTGTTTCATTTCTGGCCATTATTATGCATTTTTCATTATTATTACTGAAAACCATTGTAGAGAAGGAGGGTGTTAGAAATTAGTTGCATTAGTGTCAAATATACAGGTTTTATAAGCATCCGTGTTATAGTACTTATTAGTCTAAATGCAATATTAGTGCCAACTAGCATCAATATAACCTACAATATTGAATCAATATAACATACCATATTGATGCATTACAAAGGGATACGAATTGTGTTGTTTTCCTGATATTGTTGAACTGCAACTGCAACTAATCCTGGTAAATGTTGGGAGATATGATCAGCAATTTCTAGAAAGCCACATGTTTCTGTTTTTTATTGAATGATCAGTGTCAGTCTACATTGGCCATCTCCAGACTGGCCATAGAGATGGATGACCAGGCCAAATCTGTTGCAGCACTGCATTGGTGTCCACAAACTCTACAAAGCCAAAACCTTGGATTAGTTACTAATGCAAGCAAACACAACTACACTAAGGTAAATTCAAAATCTGATTGATATTACTATGAATTTGCAATCAAAATGGTAGGTAATATGTATTTTTTGATTGCAAATTCATAATAATATCAATCAGATTTTGAATTTACCCTGGTGTAGTTGTCTACAAACTCCAGCCAGACCAAGACTGGTTTTTTTTTTATTTTATTATTTCGATTTGTATACCGTCCTTTCCAGATAGCTCAGGACGGTTTACAGTGTATCGAACTACAACCAAAGCATAAAACACAACCATTAAAACAGTACCACATGAAAGCATAGATACAGATGGGATTGAAAGCAATTCCATATAGGGCGATTCCACCATCCCAGTACAGTTACAAGCTAAATGCTTGCCGGAACAAAACGGTTTTACATGCTCACCGGAAAGCCGTCTGGTCACCAATTGAGCGTACTTCTGATGGTAGGCTGTTCCACAAGCAAGGTGCAACCACAGAGAAAGCTTTCTGTCTGGTTGAGGACAAACGGATAGTCCGTAGTGGTGGAATCTGTAGAAGATTGAGGTCCTCTGAATGAAGGGATCTCTGGGGAACATATGGGAGTAGACGGTCCCTCAAGTACACCGGCCCCAGACCAGGTCAGACCAGGTCAATACCAACACTTTGAAGATGAGCCGTGCTCGATTGGTAACCAATGCAGGCGCTGCAGAGTTGGAGTGATATGGGCCCTGGCCGGTACTCCAGCCAGGAGTCTCGCTGCAGCATTCTGCACTAGTTTGAGCTTCTGGATAACAGACAAAGGAAGACCAATGTAAAGGGCGTTACAGTAGTCTAGTCTCGAGATGACCGTTGCCTGGATTACCGTGGCTAGGTCATTACCAGAGAGGTAGGGCGCCAGCTGCCTTGCTTGCCACAGATGGTAAAAGGCGGATCTGCTGACACTGGAGACCTGAGCCTCCATTGTCAGCAGCGTGTCCAACTGCACCCCCAAGCTCTTTACTAGGGACAAGGCATAATGCCTCGCCATCCAGCACAGGCAGCTGGAGCCCACACCCACCCGGGTGACCCAGCCAGAGGATCTCCGTCTTTGAAGGGTTCACTCTCAACTGACTGGCACGTAGCCAACCAGTCACGGCTTCGAGGCATAGCTGGAAACAACTAGGTACAGAGTCCGGCCGGCCGGCCATCCTCGGCACCAGCTGGGTGTCATCAGCGTACTGATGACACTCCAGACCAAAACTCCATACCAGCTTAGCAAGGGGTCGCATGTAGATGTTGAATAATAAAGGGGAGAGAATTGCTCCCTGAGGCACCCCACAACTTAGGGGGAGTCTCTCAGAAACCATACCTCCCCTCTCCACTTGCTGGCCATGGTTAAGGAGAAAAGAGGACACCCATTTAAGGGCAATCCCCCTGACCTCCGCCACGGCCAGACGGTGGGTTAACAATGCATGGTCAACAGTGTCAAAAGCCGCTGTGAGATCTAATAGCACGAGCAGCGCTGATCCCCCTTGATCTAGCTGGCAGCGGAGCTGGTCTGTGATGGCGACCAGCACAGTCTCTGTCCCATGCCCAATACAGAAGCCGGACTGGTAGGGATCTAATCCGGTTGTGTCATCTAGGAACTGCTGCAGCCCCATTGGACCATTTCCTCACATTCTATGGTGCAACCACTGCTCCTAACCAGCCATGAAGCTCTGTCCATGCTCCTGTCCATCATGGGCATCCCATTCTGATATAAGCAGAAGTGCCAATATGACCAGAAAAAAGCGATGATGCCTTCTGAACAGCGGATTCATCTGAATCAGATGCAACCCCATTGTCTGGGCTGTCCCTAAGCCATAGGATACTCTGGAGTACCACAGATCTTCCCAAAGTTGGGCAAAGCTGGTTTAACCTGTAAGTCCCATGAAACCGATAAGTCCCAGAAATTGGCAATTATTATAGGAACATCCGAATTTGAGGTGAATCCAGGTTATTTGCCTATGTAGACACACCCTACGTCTATATTAGGTCACATCTGAATTTCAGTATAATCTACTTCTTACATGTTCAGAGAATTTTCATGCTTTGCTGGAATGGGGTGGATAAATCCCTGGATTTAGCCCTCCCTCCTGCACATTGTTCACTTAGTTGACGAAAGCCACCAGCATTTACAATGAGCTCAATGATCTCATAGGCAACACAACTTTGCACGTAAAGTTCCTAATTTGGCAGGACACCCAGTGACAAAAGACTGTTTCTCCAGGAAGACTTCCTGCACTAAACCATAAATTCCTTGTGCTGATTTGCTATTTCAGTTTGCATACACCCCTTTGCTACATTTCCTCTTTTTTTACCATTCAGATGTCAACATACTGACAACATAATGATGGTGTTACTAGAAGATTGCTTTTAAAGTGCTACAAGACTACCATTCATATAAATCTCAAACAATGCCATCGGGCTGGTTAGAGGGAAGATATTGGGGGGTCCCTCATGCCCAGTGTCTTTGTATCTGTGGGTCTGGGGAAAGAGAGGATTTAACACACTATCTGTTACATTGCCCATTGGATAATGACCCTCGAAACAATCTCCTGGCAGGGGCGGTCTAAGGTAATTTTATATGGTAAGCAATCATTATTTTGGCACACCCCCCCCCCAACATTATATTGGTGCTCCCTCCATGTTGAACAAATATACAATTATAATATCACAATACCATTAGTAGTATTATATTGTATCAATGTATATACAATATATTATAGTACATACTCATACTATATTATATCATAAGTATATTATACTACATTACAATATAATTATATTATAATATATTGACATTATAATATAATATAACATTCTATTATATTATTATTATAAAATAATAAATAAAATTATTTATTTAAATAAAATTATCCTCTACTAAATATTTTCATTACTCATATAAAACTCAAATAACCCAAAATAAAGTAAAATAAAATATTGTATATTACTATTTGCCTGCGCAGTTGCACCTGTCTCTCCTTGGTGCTCCCGGCCGGCGCGCGCGGGCGGGGAGGTGGGCGGTTGTGGTAGGGTTCACATGTGATTGGGCCTGGCGAGGGAGTTTGCCTTAGCGCACGACGGCTACTTCCGGTGGCGGCTGTCAGGAGGCAATACTTCTCCAATACCCTTTTGACTCCCCTCCCCTCTCCCTTTGTCTCCGCCCCCTGCCTGCCCAATTGGGTCACCATATTCGGCAGCAGGGCAGAGACAAAGGGAGAGGGGAAGCACTCCCTGCCTGCCCGATAGGGAGTGCTTTGCTTACAGGCTTCTGTGCACAGGAGCTACTGGGCATGCGCAGAGGTTTTCGTGCATGCACAGTTGCTCCTGCGCTCAACTTCAGCTCTGGAGCAACTGCGCCTGTGCGAAAACCTCCGTGCATGCCCAGAAGCGGCGTCGGAGTGCACAAGGCCAGGGCCCAAAAGCAGGCAGCCACGGCGCTGCCTGAGGAACATTGGCAGAGCCAGGACGCTGTCTGGTGCCGGCGAGCGGGGGAATTTGCCCCTTCCCAGATGGCGCCCCATGTGGCCACTTCCTTGGCCTACCTGTAGGACCGCCCCTGTCTCCTGGGAACACTTTTGGAAGAAAGGGCAGCATGGCAACAGTCAGCAGTTGTCTGTGACTTGTTAGCAGATTATTCCAAAAAGATTACATTAAAGGTTGCCACATTTGCAGTTGCAGCTCAAAAAATTTGAGCCAAAATAGTAAACTTCACTGCAGAAGCGAAAAAGGAAATGGAGATATATTGGGATGATGCAAATCAAACATTGTAATGGTTGTCATGTCACTACTGCTATATGTTTTTTTTAAGCCAGTATATGGAACATGTTTTAATGTTTGTATTGGAACGTGCCTGTTGTACTTTTAGAAGTTGTATATTTTATGTCATGGCCTATGGCTAGTACAATAAACAATTCATTCATTCATAAATCTCATACATTTTTATATGAATCATTAATAAACTTTATGTGATATCTGCTTTTTCTGGTCCTCTGCCATGGCTGTGGTGAATATATTTCTGTGGAATTTCCTTGCAAATATTCCTTGTTTATAAATGCAGTGCTCTGTATTAATTTCCTTCCTCTTTTGGGTAGAAATCGTTGTTGATAGAGCTTAGATTGTTTGAGCTTCCAGGTTTCACTTGAGTGGTTTCCTATGACTACCGTTCCACCTGAAATACCAAAGCCTTGAAACCTCCTTGACCTTCTTCCAACCCCATTCTCTCTTTATTCATTTATTCTTTGTATTGTTTTCCATTTCCGGCTGTCTTTATTACCTTATCGTTAACTAATATGCACTATTGCCTTTGTAACTTACAGTACTTGGCTCCAGATAAATGTACCTGTTCCTTGATGTTGATTATCTCATCATCATTCATTTGTCTTTGAAGTCCACTTCTTCCCATGAAGTAATGGTGTACCAAAGGTGGGACAGTGGAAGTAGACTTCTCCAGCTGCGGACCATAAGGAGTGCATTGTCTGTCTCATGTGTTTGCCGTGGGCAAGAGAAATTATTTTATCTTGACCAACACTCCTTCTGATGCGCTCCTTCTATCGGGCTGTTCTTTGTGAGCGTCCTCTGCAAACGACCCACACAAAGACTCTCATTCACACATTCTCTTTATTATATAGCAGCACACAAGAACTAGATAAAAAACTCCTACAATGGAGTACAGAGGAAGAGATGGTTAAAATGTGTATGGTCAGGTGGGCACAAGACTTAGGCCACGAAATCCCCCTGAGGCAACGGGAAAGGCTCTGGAAGAAGCACTATAAATATACATACACCTCTGATCTTAAGGAGAATGGCATTAAAATGTTTTTAGATGGCACCTGACCCCTGATAAGATAGCTAAGTACAACCCTACCTACAGCAACAAGTGCTGGAAATGCAATGCAGTAGAGGGGAAATTCTTCCATATGTGGTGGGGGTGCAAAATGGTGAGAAAATTCTGGAAAAAAGTATACAGAGTAATGAAAGAAGCACTCAATATTGAGTTCAGCTTTAAAGCGGAATATATGCTGCTGGGCCTGCTGGATTTCTCTATAGATAAGAATAAAGAAAAAATTATTTATCTATTGTATTACAGCAGCGAGACTGGTGCTGGCGAAACGCTGGAAGGAAAAGATCTTACCCAGGGAAGAGGACTGGCTATTTAGACAGATGGACATAATAAATATGGATTGTCTTTCAAGAGCTATGTCGCAAAATATGGAGGTTACAGATTGGTCACCAATACTCGACTTTCTGAAGAAACGAAGAAAGATGGACATTAACGAAAATATCTATTTGTGTTAAAAAAAACTGCCGGTTTAATTAAGAGGATTTACTTTAAATAACTATAAATAACTTTTAGTTAGGACCAAGACGAAGGTCAATGGGGGTGGGAGTGAGAGGGGGAAGTTAAATGCATATGGTATGTTTATGAATGTGGTGAAAGGGGGGTGGGGGAGGGAAGGGTTCTTTTTTATGAATGTTAAGTTGACTGTTGAATACTTTATTTCTCTTTGTTTTATGTTTCAAAACTTCAATAAAAATCTATTTTTTTTAATAAAAAAAGAAATATTTTATCTTGACCAACACTCCTTCTGTTGCGCTCCTTCTATCGGGATGTTCTTTGTGAGCGTCCTCTGCAAACAACTCACACAAAGTCTCTCATTCACACATTCTTTTTATTTTGCGTGTGCAAGGGTGATACACCTCGCGCCCAATGATAACACTGACACAAAGGTTGGATGAAAATGGCCACAACTCGTTTATTAAACAGAACAAAGGGTTGGCGGCCATGCAAGGGTCCAGGATCAGGGTAGTACAGGCCCCCGTGAATGTCCAAAGGCACTTGCAAGCCTGGGTGCGAGCGGCCCAATGCCTCTCCACGGAACTTGGCACCCCAGGGGGGCCAGGGTGTTATCCCCCTACCAACCAAGGGGCGATAAGCCATCCTGATCCAGGGCCCTGCCACCTGCCAACACGGAGTTGCGACAAGGAATATGGTAACACATACATCAACCAAGTAACAAACAACTGAGTAAATGCACGATATGAACATGAATAAGCCTTGTACCATGTAGGGAGGGAGGGAGGAAAAACCGAGTTGGCCCCTGCAAGTGCTGGGGGCAGTCCCAGGCAGCCTTTTTATATCCTGCCTGGGCGAAGAGAAAGGCCAGCTAGCCACGAGGGGAGAGGCGTGGCCGGCCCCCCTCATTGGCTAGCTGGCCCTGGCGGCGGGAAACTGGTGCCGCCCCAGGGGTCTCTGGGAAGGAGAAGCCCCCTGACCTCCCCAAGATGGCGACGAGGACAGCCCTACCCCGCAAAAGGGGTTGGCCGGTAAGTCGGCCATGCCCAATATAGCAGCGCACAAGAACTAGATGAAAGGAGGAATAGATTTTGTGGTTTATTCTCTGGAGGATCCAGGGAGAAGCAGCTATCCTCCCTACGGGAACTGTTGTTTTGAGTTTTCTCAGGAAAAAAATAAATACCTCTGCTAAGCATATTCCATTTATTTGTTTCATAGGGGTTAAACAGTATATTTATGTGATCAAGTGTCCAGGCAAGTCCTATTTCAGAGGGTAATTCTGGTACAGGGTCTCTTATTTTAACCACTGTCGAAAAGTATGTCTCAATTTCAGTTTGCTATCCTAGAAGGACATTTTCAACATAAAGATTACAATAATCGGCTTTGCCCGTGTGGGGCGGGCATAGTAGAGTCTCTACTGCATGTTATGTTTGAATGTTCCTTTTATAGGGATGAAAGAAGGAAGGCAATAATGCCTCTTATCTGTCATTGGCCAGGAAGATCTTTACAATGGTACTTCAAGTATCTTTTGGGGGACTCAAATAAAAAAGTTACAGAGGAGATAGCAAAATTTTTTGCTCATGCCTCAAAGACCCAAAAGAGCATTTTATCTAAAGAAAAGTAACCAAAGAGAAACTGAGAAATTTAACTACAGTCTTTATGCGATTATAACTGCAGTACACTAAATAGTAGAAAACTACACGGCCCTAGATACGTATTTTTAGCTTCTAAGACAGTGGTTCTCAACCTTTCTAATGCCGTGACCCCTTAATGCAGTTCCTCAGGTTGCGGTGACCCCCAACCATAAAGTCATATTAGTTGCTACTTCATAACTGTTATTTTGCTACTGTTAGGAATCACAATATATATATCTGATATGTGGGATGTATTTTCATTGTTACTGAAGTGAACATAAACCATAATGATTAATTACAAAAACAATATGTAATTATATATTGTGAAATATATATTTCTATTTACAAATAAATGAAATTTAGATTTGAAGCAGGAAGGGAGGAAAGAGGTAGAGAAGGAAGTAAGGGAGGAGAGATGGAAAGAAGAAAAGGGAGGGAAGGTGGAGATGAGAGAAGCCCAGAGGCATCCATGGATGCCAGCGAGGATCCTGGGCACCCCTTCCTTTCCCCAACCCAAAGGGGGCTCGAGTGCGTTGGGGAAAGGAGGGAGGCGCCCATGGATGCCAGCGAGGATCTGGGCGCCTTCCTTTCCCCAACCCAAAGGGGGCTCGAGTGCGTTGGAGAAAGGAGGGAGGCGCCCATGGATGCCAGCGAGGATCTGGGCGCCCCTTCCTTTCCCCAACCCAAAGGGGCTGAGTGGGTTGGGGAAAGGAGGAGGCGCCCATGGATGCCAGCGAGGATCTGGGCGCCCCTTCCTTTCCCCAACCCAAAGGGGGCTCGAGTGCGTTGGAGAAAGGAGGGAGGCGCCCATGGATGCCTTCCTTTCCCCAACCCAAAGGGGATCTGGAGAAAGGCGCCCATGGATGCCCTTCCTTTCCCCCAACCCAAAGGGGGCTGAGTGGGTTGGGAGAAAGGAGGGAGGCGCCCATGGATGCCCATGGATGCGCAAGGATCTGGGCGCCCCTTCCTTTCCCCAACCCAAGGGGCTCGAGTGGGTTGGGGAAAGGAGGGAGGCGCCCATGGATGCTGGCAAGGATCCTGGGCGCCCCTTCCTTTCCCCAACCCAAAGGGGGCTGGGAAAAAGGAGGGAGGGTTGGGGGAAAGGAGGGAGGTTGGGGAAAGGAGGGCGCCCATGGATGCCGGCAAGCATCCTGGGCGCCCCTTCCTTTCCCCAACCCAAAGGGGGCTCGAGTGGGTTGGGGAAAGGAGGGAGGCGCCCATGGATGCTGGCAAGGATCCTGGGCGCCCCTTCCTTTCCCCAACCCAAGGGGGGCTGAGTGGGTTGGGGAAAGGAGGAGGCGCCCATGGATGCTGGCAAGGATCCTGGGCGCCCTTCCTTTCCCCAACCCAAAGGGGCTCGAGTGGGTTGGGAAAGGAGGGAGGCGCCCATGGATGCTGGCAAGGATCCTGGGCGCCCCTTCCTTTCCCCCAACCCAAAGGGGGCTCGAGTGGGTTGGGGAAAGGAGGAGGCGCCCATGGATGCTGGCAAGGATCCTGGGCGCCCCTTCCTTTCCCCCAACCCAAAGGGGCTCGAGTGGGTTGGGGAAAGGAGGAGGCGCCCATGGATGCTGGCAAGGATCCTGGGCGCCCCTTCCTTTCCCCCCCAGGGGGGCCCAGTGGGTTGGGGAAAGGAGGGAGGCGCCCATGGATGGGAGGCGCCCATGGAGGCTGGCTAGGATCCTGGGCGCCCCTTCCTTTCCCCAACCCAAAGGGGGCTCGAGTGGGTTGGGGAAAGGAGGGAGGCGCCCATGGATGCTGGCAAGGATCCTGGGCGCCCCCCTTCCTTTCCCCAACCCAAAGGGGGCTCGAGTGGGTTGGGGAAAGGGGGCTCATGGATGAGTGGGGCCCCTTCCTTTCCCCAACCCAAAGGGGGAGTGGGTTGGGAAGGAGGCGCCCATGGATGCTGGCAAGGATCCTGGGCGCCCCTTCCTTTCCCCAACCCAAAGGGGGCTCGAGTGGGTTGGGAAAGGAGGGCGGCGCCCATGGATGCCGGCAAGGATCCTGGGCGCCCCCTACCTTCCCCCAACCCAAAGGGGGCTCGAGTGGGTTGGGGAAAGGAGGGAGGCGCCCATGGATGCTGGCAAGGATCCTGGGCGCCCCTTCCTTTCCCCAACCCAAAGGGGGCTCGAGTGGGTTGGGGAAAGGAGGGAGGCGCCCATGGATGCTGGCAGGATCCTGGGCGCCCCTTCCTTTCCTCAGGGAGCTCGGGTGGAGGCGAGGGAAGCTCGGAGGCATCCAGGGGCGGCGGCCAGGCATTGAGGCCGCCAGGAAGAAGTCCACCCACCTCACCGGAGATAACAGAGGGTGAGTCTTCTTCCACGTGGCTTTGCCTCCCAAGCTCCTCCTCCTGGCTAGCACATGTCTGTGGGAAGAGCAAGAGGAGGAGCCAGCCGCGGACTTCCATTTGGCTGGCTCGGGATCGGACCCATCGGCAGCCATTTTGGAGGGGGCGGAGTCAGCCAAGACGGCTTCGGCGACCCCCCGAAAATGGCGCTGCGACCCCCCTGGGGGTCGCGACCCCCAGGTTGAGAACCACTGTTCTAAGAGATATAAATTTTAAGGCCAGCTAATATGTGTACATTTGATAACCTGTATTGTGTTTTATATGTGACTTTTATCTGTATTATATTTTTCTGTATCTGCCTAAGGTTTGTTAACTGAAATAAAGGCAATTGAATAGATTTTGTGATAAAATGTGTTACTCTATGATAAAAAGGAAACAAGTTGAGCCCTGAATAGTTAACTGGAATGAAGTAAATCCTTTTCAATTTCCTCTCAGTTTTTGTACTGTATAACAAATTTTTGTCTTTGCACTGTAGCCAGGATATCTTTCCTTTTTGGGAGGAGAGCAATGACGTATCTCGATAAAACAGTGAAGAGTAGAGACATCACACTGGCAATGAAGATCCGCATAGTCAAAGCAATGGTATTCCCCATAATAAACTATTGTTGGGCCTGTGGCTTCTGTGGCTTCAGGGGTTGTGGGTTGTGGTGATGTGCAGGGATCTGTGTGATTCTCAGTGCAGGGCCAAGGTGATGAAACTCTGGAAAAGCAGTTAAGGGAATTTAGTTTTCTGAGAGTCCAGTGGGCGGGAATTGAGACACCTGGCTTGCTGATTCTAGCCGCAGCTGTTACTTTCCCAGGGAAAAGGGAGGGAAAGGTTAGAGTGTTGAGATCTTGTTATTAGCCCTGTGAAGGTTGACATTCAGTTCCTGGTCAACTTTCGATTCTACTGCAAGCAGTTCCATGAACTCCTGATTTCATGATTTTTTGGTCATTCATGACAGAACTTGAGCTTGCCTTTTGGGACTATCCTAGTTTTAAGTTCTGTTGCTTCTTAGTGGATTTATATTCAGAGACCTTACAACTTAATTAGCCTGAGGCTTTGGAAACATTTCCTGGGATTTTCTTGAATGATTTTGCCTTGGCTATTTTCATGTTTACTGTTATTTTTTGAACATTGTTTACTTCAATAAATTGACTGTTATTTCTAGCCGTGATTGTGTGAATATTTAAAGGGCCCTGGTTCATGGCCGGTGTGCGACACCTATGGATATGAGAGCTGGACCATAAGGAAGGCTGAGCAAAGGAAAATAGATGCTTTTGAACTGTGGTGCTGGAGGAAAATTCTTAAGAGTGACTTGGACCGCGGGAAGATCAAACCAGTCCATACTTCAGAAAATAAAACCCAACTGCTCATTGGAGGGAAGGATATTAGAGGCCAAGATGGAGTACTTTGGCCACATCATGAGAAGACAGGAAAGCTTGGAGAAGATAATGATGCTAGTGAAAATTTAAGGAAAAAGGAAGAGGGGCAGACCAAGGGCAAGATAGATGGATGGTATCCTTGAAGTGACTTGCTTGACTCTGAAGGAGCTGGGGGTGGTGACAGCCGACAGGGAGCTCTGGCATGGACTGATCCATGAGGTCACAAAGAGTCGGAAGCGACTGAACGAATAAACAACAACAATAAACTGTATCCTAAATCCCTATCTTTCAGTTTCTTCTGACCACCCATTGAAAAAGCTTTTAGAACAGCAATTCTCAACCTGAGGGTCAGGGCCCAGGGGGGGGGGGGGCATGAGGGGGTGTCAGAAGGGTCACTAAAGACCATCAGAAAGCACAGTATTTTCTAAAACTAAAAATCACAGTACTACAACTCCCAAATTACAAAGTCAACCCCCCCCCCCCAGTCCACCAGCATTCAAATTTGGGTGTATCGGGTATTTGTGCCAAATTTGATCCAGTGAATGAAAATACGTCTTGCATATCAGATATTTATAATAGTAGCAAAATTACAGTTTAAGTAGCAACAAAAATAATTTTATGATTGGTGGTCACCACAACATAAGGAACTGTATTAAGGGGTTGTGGCATTAGGAAGATTGAGAACCATTGTTTTAGAATGGGGATATTACAATGTAATGAGCTGAAGTTGAATCTGCAATGAGTTTTGGCAGCTTTGGTGTACATTTGTGTGTGTGTGTGTGTGTGTGTGTGTGTTGTCTTTTTTGGCTGCAAAGCAAAAAGTTAACCTTTTCTCCCCTTAATAGTCCCAATTGCGTCCTTGAAACATGTTTTTAAAGGAACTGCGGCGGTCCATGCTTAAACCAAACCTCTAATATAAATTTCCCGTTACCTGAACATTTCCTTTCTTTGCAAGGCAATAACAGTTGCAAAACTTTCCATTTGTGTATGCTTTGGCCTCATTACAAAAGCTATAAAAGTTCAAAGTACATCCCTACTTGCCGAGCAAAAATAATAGGAAATATATTTAAATTGAAACGTGCTTTTAAAAGGAAACGTTTTAAGTGTGCATGTGACCAGTGCTTCAACACTGTGTAAACCTGAAAGTCCAGAGTTTCTCAGCTTCACACCTCTGAATTTAAAATTATGCAGTTCTTACATTTTAAAAGGGCCTGTGTGGAAATGAGAACTGTGTGGTTTAGGAGTAGTTACAATAATAATAATAATAATACACTTTATTTATATTCCGCTCTTCTCACCCCAAAGGGGACTCAGAGCGGATTACATTACACATACGGCAGACAGTCCCTGCCGACTGACATACAATTACAATACAATTGTACAGACAAACATGTACAGACAAACATGTGCAATTAGAAGGATTTTTTTTTCTTCTGGCTGTGTCGCGGGTGCGGTTGCTCCATTACGTCACAAAGGGGTGCTGTTGCTTCATCCTCAGATGAGAGCCTCTGGTTTGGCATTCCACTTCTGGCAGCTAATCTTCCTTATTTTTATTCAGGTGTTGTAAAGTTCTTATAAAAATCCTTCCCCGCTTAGTGGTCTCTAGTTCATCTACTCACAGCTGGCTTGTTTTCGATCTGTTGGGTAGACAGTGGACAGGGCTCACAGCTGGGTGTTCAGACCAGCCCGGGAATTGAACATGCAACCTTCTGATTGCAAACACAGCTGTTGTTACTGCTGTGCTATCTCTCCAACCTCAACGCTATAAGTGAAAACACTTTGGATTTTTTTAGCATTAAAATATGCTTTGTATGGGAAGAAGAGAGGCTAGAGTTTACCATAGCAAAAACTATTTTAGAAGATTTGTATAACAGTGTCTTTCCTGTTCCCTGTGGGTTCAGGCAAAAGCAAACTGTCATTGCTCTTGTGTGTTCTTTTTCATTAATAATGGTTGCCATCTTGACTATATTCTGATGATGTTTAACTATATGAAATAGTAGAAAGTTTGGAACTGGGACTCAAGGCAACTTTCAAAATTAAAACAAAAACTTATATAAAAAGATAAAAATATACAAATTTTATAGTTAAAATATGAGTAAAGTTGATTACAGACACATAAATATGATTACAGACTACATAGAGAAGCCATTGAAATTCACAAGCATGTGGACAATTTCAACAGAAAGGAGGAAGCCATGAAAATGAACAGTATTTAAAAAATTCAGAAAACAAGGGACTTCCAAACAGGAAACAACCAGGGACAGCTAACACCTCCCAACAAAGGATTCCTCCAGGTGGGAAGCAGCCAGGCTTTGAAGCTGCAAGGCCATTCAATGCTAATCAAGGTGGCCAATTGCAACATTCACACTTACCTCAAGCAGACAAGAGTTTTTTCTCCCACCCTGGACAGTCCACAGATATATAAACCTCACTTGCCTAGTTTCCAACAGACCTCACAACCTCTGAGGAGTCCTGGCATAGATGTAGGCGAAACCTCAGGAGAGAATGCTTCTGGAACATGGCCATACCGTTTGGAAAACTCATAATAACCCAATGATTAAAGTTGTTAAAGCCTTGAAATCCATATAAAATCTGCACCACTTTATTTTTAAAAACAAAACATCTTGGTGTATTAAGACATCATGATTTCAATATATACCGTATTTTTCGCACCATAAGACACACCGGATGATAAGATGCGACCTAGATTTTAGAGGAGGAAAATAGGAAAAATATTTTCGCTCCCTCTAAAATCTAGGTAAGTCTTATCAGCAGGTGCGTCTTCTCAGAGGGCTCGCTGGTTTGCTCGCCCTCTGCCTCTTTTTTCCTTCCCCACCCTTTCCTTGAGGGAAGAAAGGTGGGGAACGAAAGGAGGCAGAGGCGGAGCTAACCGCGTCGCCAGCTCTGACGCGACGCGGTTCGCTCCGCCTCCGCCTCCTTTTGCTTCCCTCCGCCCTTTCCTTGAGGGTGGGAGAAGCAAAAGGAGGCGGAGAGGGAGAACCGCGTCGCGTCAGCTGTGACGCGAGCGGTTCGCTCCGCCGCGCTCCTTTGCTTCCCTCCGCCCTTTCCTTGAGGGCGGGGGAAGCAAAGGAGGGAGAGCGAACCGCGTCGCGTCAGCTGTGACGCGAGCGGTTCGCTCCGCCTTTGCCTCCTTTTGCTTCCCTCCGCCCTTTCCTTGAGGGCGGAGAAGCAAAAGGAGGCGGAGGAGAGCGAACCACGTCGCGTCAGCTGTGACGCGAGCGGTTCGCTACGCCACGCCGCCTCCTTTTGCTTCCCCGCCCTCAAGGAAAGGGCGGAGGGAAGCAAAAGGCGGAGGGAGAGCGAACCGCGTCGCGTCAGCTGTGACGCGAGCGGTTCACTTCGCCTTCGCCTCCTTGTGCTTCCCCCGCCCTCAAGGAAAGGGGCGGAGGGAAGCAAAAAGGAGGCGGAGAGCGAACCGCGTCGCGTCAGCTGTGACGCGAGCGGTTCGCTCCGCCTTCGCCTCCTATTGCTTCTCCCGCCCTCAAGGAAAGGGCGGAGGGAAGCAAAGGAGGCGAAGGCGGAGCGAACCGCCGCGTCACAGCTGACGCGACGCGGATTCGCTCTCCCTCCGCCTCCTTTGCTTTCCCTCCGCCCTTTCCTTGAGGGAAGCAAAGGTGGGGGGAAGCAAAAGGAGGCAGATGGCGAGCGAACCAGCGTCCCTCCGCCGCCGCAACGGACCAGAGAAGAGGAGAGGCGGCGACAGGGTGAGTATATCGCCGCCCTCCCTCTGCTCCAGTGCCTCCCCCTGCATATTCGCACCATAAGACGCGGCTGATTTTTCCTCCCACTTTGGGAGGAAAAAAAGTGCGTCTTATGGTGCGAAAAATACGGTACATCCCCAGGCTCTTCTGGGCAACACAGAAATTGCTTTATGTTCGTATGGATCCTGGCTGTAGATTTTTATCTTTCTGGGGAGCTACATGGGAACAAGTAATTTTTGTACAACAATCTCCTTAATTTTTGGCAGCTAGCCCATAATTGCACAATTTTTCATTCTACTGCCTTTTTTTGAAATGGAGTAGTTATTCCGTGGTGATACAGGAGAAATTTGTGTGCATACCTTACCTACTGATATCATTGAAGGTGCCTTGAAGGCGCACACATAGAAATCACTTTGATATCAACTGTACTTCACAAATCGTTTGGCATATTTCCTTCTGGAAAATATATATCTGTTAAAAAAGAAAAGAGAGTGACAGCTGGGTTTCATACTGAAAACTGTTTATACAACAGGTATAAAAAAAGATAAGGAAAATGGCACAGACATGCTCCTGTATTGTTGGCAGATCTTAACAATCATTGTTTGGCATCTTGAAAGGTCTTTCCAGAAAACTTCCTTCTCCATGAGCTAAGTAAAAAAAGGGTGGATCAAATTTCAGACCCTGCCAGCCTATATATTGCTTAGCAGATCCAGCCTGTTATTTCTTCTCTTCTTCATCTGGAACCAACCCAAGATGGATCACAGAGTGATCTTCCTTTGGGTTCTGCTTTCAGCTACAGGTAATGTGGCAATGGTGGCAATAGGGATATTTAAATGAATTCAAACAGGTGCTTAAACTGAAATAGGAAATGGGAGCGCTAAATGGAAAATACAGTTGGGCCTCTAAATTTGCATATTTGACTTTTGTGGATTTGATTATTCATGGATTTCATTAAAAATGTGATCTCCAGAAATCCCTAGATCATCCAATGCAACTCTATGGTCAGTTTTTGCCAGAAATTGCTCACAGGATCATGTTGGAGAATTTAAAGATTCCTAAAGCAGTGTTTCCTAGCCAGTGTGCCGCGGCACACTAGTGTGCCGTGAGCGATCATCAGGTGTGCCGTGGGAAATTGGAACCTCCAATACCCTTTCTTCCCCCTCCTGCCGAACACTTTTTCTTCTCCACTCGGGCTCGCTTCTTCACAGCCTCGCTCTGCTTGCTTTGCCTCGCTTTGCTCATGCTGCCGCGTATGCCGCCATTTTGATCCGAGGGGGCAGCGTGAGCGTGTTCAGGAGGGGAGGGGGGAGGGAGGAAGACGGGGGCGAGTCTGCGCAGTAGCGCCCGCACGGGTCATGTCTTCCTCCCCCGAGTGGAGAAGAAAAAGTAAGTGTTCGGCAGGAGGGGGAAGAAAGGGCACAAAAGGGAAGGGAGGGTAGAGATCTCTGTCGAAAGCTGGCAAGGGCAAACTAGGACCTTCCAGGTGTTTTGGACTCCAACTCCCACCATTCCTGGCAGCCTCAGGCCCTTTTCCTTTTCCCCCCTCAGCCACTTAAACAGGAAAGGACCTCAGGCTGTTAGGAATGGTGGGACTTGAAGTCCAAAGCACCCAGAGGACCGAAGCTTTCCCATGCCTGTTTTAGGGACCTTAAAGTGGTGAGCCTCCTTCCAACATTGTGATTCTGGATAGAAAACAAACAACAACATAACATTGTTTGAGTCCACAGTGCGCTTTGGGTGTAGGTGAACTACAACTTCCAAACTCAAGGTCAATTCCCAAGCAAACCCTTTCAGTACTTTCTGTTCGTAATGAGAGTTCAATGTGCCAAGTTTGGTTCAATTCCATTGTTGCAAGAGTTCAGGATGCTCTTTGATTGTGTGTTAACTATAAATCTCAGAAACTGTAACTCCCAAATGTCAAGGTCTATTTTCCCCCAACTCCATCTGTGTTCACATTTTGGCATGTTGAGTATTCATGCCAAGTTTCTTCCTGATCCAATATTGTTTGAGTCCATAGTGCTCTCTGGATATAGGTGAACTACAACTCCAAAACTCAAGGTCAATGCCCACCAAACCCTTCCAGTATTTTATGCTGGTCATTGAAACAGGCCCAGGTTTACACTGAGTGTATAAGTACACTTAAAAACATATTAACTATATTATTACTGTGTTAGAGTATCATTTTGTGTCATTTTGGTTGGTGGTGTGCCCCAGGATTTTGTAAATGTAAAAAGTGTGCCGCAGCTCAAAAAAGGTTGAAAAACACTGTCCTATGAATCTCTAGTCCTCCAATGGGATCCCTTGGGCAACTTCTAGCGGAGTTGTGCTGGAGAGCCAAGAGATTCCCAGTCTCTCAAATGTTTAAAAAATCAGAACTTTTCACTTTTGTAGGGGTCCTATTCTTCCAAACCCAGAGAAACTAGAGGGTTGACGGTATCACAATTTCAAAGTGTTTACACATTTTAGTGCAGTATTCATAGATGTAGACTTCCCTATGAAAAAAATTAATTATTTACACTTCTATATATTGATTCGTTATTCTATGAGTTTAGAGTACCTACCTACATATTTTTCTAGAGAAGATAAAATACTATGCACAATTATTTGCAAGTGAATCCCAGCACACGCAGTATTTGATCAAGCTCCATATATATGCTTAAATTCTATTGAACGAAATACAACTAGAGTGCCGTCAAAATGCAGTTTGAAGCCATTTTAACTGCCATGGCTCAATGCTATGGTATCTTGGGATTTGTAGCTTGGTGAGATGCCAGCACTCTTTGGCAGAGAATATTTATTACGTTGTTAAATTACAGCTTCCTTGATTCTAATGCATTGAGACATGGCAATTAAAGTGGAAGGAAACTGCATTAATTGTATAGTATTGATCACTGATTCTCAAAGTGGGCGGTACCACCCTCTGGTGGGTGGTGAGGCGATCCAAGGGGGCAGTGGGAGGATCAGGGGAATTTGGGGGTGGTGAACCCCTTTAAGGGGGCGGTGAACAATTGGCCATTTAGGAGGGGTCATGCAGCCCTTTTCTTTGGCCTCGCCCCCTTCGCTTTGACCTGCATATTAGATATTTTGATTAGAATTCCTAAGAGTAGCAAAATTATTTATAAGTAGCAACGAAAATATGGTTGGGGGTCACCACAACATGAGGAACCTTATTTAGGAGTCATGGCATTAGAAAGGTCGAGAACCACTGCATTAATACATATATATTTTTGTTTAATTGCTATTAAATTAAAAATAATAATTTCTAGGGGGGGCGGTGAGTTTTCTTGTTTTTTTTTGGAAAGGGGGCGGTAGGCCAAAAAAGTTTGGGAACACTGGTATAGATGATCCCTTAGTCATGAGTCCCCCTCCTTTCTAGTGGATTTAAATAAATGGCTTCAGTAGATCTAAAGATAGAATGGGGTCTCATGCAAGGCTACGTGCCATAAATAATCCTGAGGAACCATGAATTATTATTATTATTATTTACTTTATTTATATTCCGCTCTTCTCACCCCGAAGGGGACTCAGAGCGGATTACAATACATATACTTGCAGACAATCGCTGCAGTTCAACATATGACATATAAACATGTGACATTTAACACAGTACAGTACAGTACATACATTTTGACATTTTTACACACATATATAGACAAACAGAGGCATACTTTCTGGCCACCAGTGGGAGCAGACACACTCACCATTTCCAGCATCCCTTTGTTGTTTCTTCCGCATTCCTCAGTGATTCCTGGGTTCTTTTTAATGGCCTCATAAATCAGTCAAAATTTGCCTCCCCACTTTGATGTGGTACCTTTATCTCCTACTTGACAAATGTAACTGTCTTTCGGGCTGCAAAGGTCAGCAGCAGGCTACACTTAAGGTTGAGAACCCACCTTGACCCGGTCAGGCCTCAAACTCATGACCTACTGGTCAGAGAGATCTTATGCAGCTGACACTTAGCCAGCTGTGCCACATTCCCGGTGGCTGAAGAGGAGTAGTTGGGATGCTTTGGATGCTTTGTCTACTGATCCTCAACTAGTATTGACAAGTAGATAACAATAGTAGTGCTAATTTATGATCTTTCTAATCAATGGCATAGGGATGAAAACTTCAGTTCTAAGTCCAGGGTAAGGTGAATTCTGGAAGTTGAGTCCCAACACATGTGGTTGCCCTGGTCCCAAGTCCAAGTAGTTGCCCCAGTCCAGCAGCTTTGATGTGAAAATTATTTGGACTCAAACTGTAGATAATTGATAATTGTATTGAGATTTGTCCTGATCTGAAAGTGAAGATCTGAGAGGCTTTTTAAAAAAGTCTTTAAAATAGAATAGATTTTGCCTGACACTTTGAGGATAAATGCACAGAAGCCAGAACTTTGCAGTGAGACAATGGAAAAGGATGAAGAGGGACTCTTAGAAAGATTTGGATGTCAGGCATGTCTGCTTATCCAAAGTAGGTGGCAGAGGTTACTGGGTCAGTGAATAGGAGCAACCCCTAGATTCACATGCAACAAGACCAAAGATGGTAAGATCTTCCGGTAAGATCAAGAGTTTAGTTACAAGGAAGCAAAAGGACAGCAAGAATTCTTCATTCTCCAAACATCTCTGTAATTTAAAACTTCAGCTATACATTCAGAAATACAGTTCTGAAGCACCCAATAAAAAGGGGCAGGCAAAATACCAATAGAATGGGTGCAAAGCAAATAAAAGTTCCAGATAATGATTGTTTTCATTATTTCATTTTTTTACAATTGAAATTGATGGAGCAGAGTCCCCATAGTATTTATCAAGCTTAGCCTTGGTTTGAGTGATGGTTTTCTTCCACAAAAAATAATGCTTAATGAGAACACAAAATTCACTTTTTTCCATTTTCTCCTCAAATCACGCGGTAGTCTGCTATCAATGGCTGTCAAACACAATCTAAATGATGCAGCTTGTTCAAATTTGGACAGGAGTCAACTGACAGATGCCTGTTGACAGGAGCAATGTTACCCTTTCAGTTAAGAGGTGGGAAAATCAAAAAGTCACTGACTTATTGACCCGCCCTTGTATTATGCCTTGTGTCATTTTGCCCTTGGGCTGAGGTCAAATAGGAGAAACTGATAGCACTAGATTTCATTCCATTTCAGACTTCCTTCTTCACTCAGTTTCTTTCTGATCTGTGGTTTCTAGTTCTTTTTCTGGGTTCCAAATTGAGCATTGAAAAGTTCCTTTTTGGACTTTGACTCACAGGAGACTTTAGTTAGCATGGGCCTTGGATTTGTGGTTCAGAGAAGTATTCTCTTTCCCTTGGTTCTGGAACCTCATTTTCTAGGTATGCATGAATTCCAGATTTTGTGTGTGTGTGTGTGTGTGCGCGCGCGCGCGCCTTCAAGTCATCTGTCAATTTCTAACAACCCCATGAATTTCATAGGGTTTTCTTAAGCAAGGAATACTCAAAGGTGAAATGTCACTCCTCTGAAATGTCACTCACAGCACCTGATATTTCTTGATGGTTTCCCATCCAAGTATTAATTTTTTGGATACATTTTCAAACTTTATCTTTTCCAGTGTGAATGAGTTCTAAGCATGGGCAACCTATTCTTTTTGGACAATAGCCATAGCTGGTAAGCTAGCTGAGATTTCTGAGAGATGAAGTCCAAAAAACACTGCTTTAGAGGAGCTATCCGTGATACAATTTCAGTTTAAAATTCAAACTAAACCCTGGAGTAGATTCGCTACTGTTGAAGTCAGCTGCCTGTATACTCATTCCAGCCAGATTTATTCCCCTTTCTGGCTATCTTGTCTAGACAATTCCTCTGATAATTTGGCCCCAGCTAGGATTCTGCACTTTACTATTGTTCAGTACTTAAAGTTATAATTCTCTTACATTGCCCTCTATCTTTGCTATTGCCACTTGACTTATGCACTTTAGCCATCAATCCTATCCTTATAACTGATTTGCATCAGCCACCTAGCTGTACCTAGAAACTGATCATTATTGCAGATCTATTGGTTGTTGGTTGGTGTCTGCTTTTATATTATTGTTATAATATTGTTTTTTGTCTTCCAACCCCCCGAAATAAAGAGACAGACACAAAATATGGATTCAAATTTGGGCAACTTTTATTTATTGTTACCTATTTAACTTATAACTCAACTAACCTTTAGGTGTCAGTCCAAACCACTCTGGGCTCCAGAGAGAGCGGTATATTAAGTTGAAACAATAAAATAAATAAATAAATAACTTGGTGTGTCTAAGCTGAGGTAGCGTCTTCTAAAGTCTACCCCTCAGCTATTCAGGCATACTACCTGGATCCCCTGTAGATTTAAACCCGGGCAATCCATAAGGGAAACATCAGGAGAAATCTCTCTCAACTTTTGAGACCAGACTCTCCCCGCTCCTGGGGCGTTCACCTTCACCTTACCCCTAAAATTAACCTCTAGGTGAGTGTTTGCAGAATGTCCCACACCCTTAAGGGGTGCCTTAAATGTATACAAAGCTTTGAATAACTAATTTATTTATGCCATGGATTGGGAGCAAATGTCCTATTTAGCTCCCATCTCTCAACAATGTCCTTTCGCAGAATGAGGGAGAAGGGGCTGGCACCACACTATGCCAGCCCCTCCTCCCTTCAGGAAAGTTCTGCGAAATTAACCAATCTCTTTTCCAAGGGGAGGAGACAAAATTGCTCCACCCCCAACTTGTTGGAGGGTGAAGTGTAATTTTGTTTATGTTGTTGATGATGTATTTTAATTTGCTTTATTTTAACTGTGTTGATCTGGCTCATCCCCATGTAAGCCGCCCCGAGTCCCCTTGGGGAGATGGAAGCAGGGTACAAAAATAAAGTTGTTGTTGTTGTTGTTATCTTGAACTCCAGTAATCACTTCCTGGTTTTGGCAATTTTGGCTAATAGAGGTGAGAAATTCTTTCTTCTGTAGTTCCAAGCAGACCTCATGACATTTATTTTGTTAAACAACATGTTCAGAAGGGCAGGTTGTAATTCTAAGAAATAAGTTTTCTGTGCTGTGGTCCTTAGAATTCCTTCAGGCTAGAAAGAGCAGGGTGTGAAAAAAGAACCATGTGTGGTCTACGACTTCTAGAACACCCTAGCCAACTAGTTGAGCAAAAGCTATAATCATATATTAGTAAATAAAGCTATTGAGAATGGAGTGTCTACTTATGAAGGCTTTGGTATACACATGGCTAAGGTTAGACATACTGTAGGACTGGGGAATATATATTTCTCTGGTTAACCATTCCACTGGGTATTGATCTGTTGTTAACTTTACCCATCTGTGTGCCCAATCAACTGGTTGTTCTTAATCTCATTGCCTGCATACCTTGCGGCTGAAACACGCTGGCACTTCTTTTGGTTTTTTTATCCTTGTTTTTAGACAACATGTATTTTAAGCAGCTTTTACTGTTTGTAAATTTTATCCACTGGATGTTCTTAATTCTCATTACCTGTATAGCTTGTATGCTACAGTGTAATAAGGGTCTCTGGACCATAATAAAATTTATCTATCAATCACTGGGTATTAGTCTGTTCCTGAACACAAATCAAAGTGAAGGTGGTGACCTATGAAGGCCTGTACAGCATGGGTCTGGGTTATCTAAAGCAGTGTTTCCCAACCAGTGTGCCGTGAGCGGTCATCACGTGTGCCGTGGGAAATTGGCACTCTCCCCCCTCCTAGCAGCCCCCTCACAGGTTTCCAAGAAACAAATTGAGCCTCTCCGCTTGGAAATGGGTTTTTTTTTACTATTTTACTGGATTTTTTGAGAGTTGCCTCCCCCAGGAACTGTTTATAACAGCTTCATGACATCCATAGTTAACTGGAAGCAAGTAACACTCAGGGTGAAATTTCACAAAGGTCTGGGGAACAAGCTCTATGAGGAGCGGCTTGAAGAGCTTGGTCATGTTTAGCCTGAAGAAGAGAAGACTGAGAGAAGACATGATAGCCATGTATAAATATGTGAGAGGAAGTCATATATATGTTGTGTTCATCGAAACAGGCCCAGGTTTCACACTGAGTGTATAAATACATTTAAAAACATATTAACTATATGTATTGCTGTGTTAGAGTGTACTTTTGTGTCATTTTGGTTGGTGGTGTGCCCCAGGATTTTGCAAATGTAAAAAATGTGCCGCGGCTCAAAAAAGGTTGAAAAACACTGATCTAAAGGACGATATCATATCTTCTCATATGACCTTTCTACTGATCTTACCACTCTTGCAGAAATGTCAAATGTGTATACATGAGAGGGCTTCATTGGTAACCTCAGCTTTTCCTACCGTGTTTCCCCGAAAGTAAGACAGCGTCTTACTTTCTTTTCCTCCCGAAAAGTCCCCCTACGTCTTACTTTCGGGGTACGTCTTATATAAACTAAGACGTACCCCATCGCCACACCACCACGCCGCCGCTGCCGCCGTCACGCTGCTGCCGCCGCATCGGCCCCATCGGCCGCGGCACACCTCCACGGCGCAGCTTTTTCCTTGACGAAGAAGGGAGGAGGAAGAGCCAGAGGCGTGGCGAAGCAGCGCTGCGTCACTCTGACGCAGCGCTGCTTCGCCACGCCCTGCCTCTTCCCCCTCCCTTCCTTGGATGAAAGAAGGGAGGGAGAGCAAGGGGCGTGGTGAGCGGCGGTGCATCAGAGTGACGCTCTGACGCAGCGCTGCTTCACCACGCCCTTGCTCTCTCCCCCTTCCCTTCCTTGGACGAAAGAAGGGAGGGGAAGAGAGCAAGGGGCGTGGTGAAGCGGCGGTGCGTCAGAGTGATGCTCTGGACGCGCGCGCACCACGCCCTCTGCTCTCTTCCCCTTCCCTTCCTTGGACGAAAGAAGGGAGGGGAAGAGAGGCAAGGGGCGTGGTGAGCGGCGGTGCGTCAGAGTGACGGCTCTGACACGGCGCCGCTTCACCACGCCCTTGCTCTCTTCCCCTCCCTTCCTTGACGCCGCGTCAGAGGCCTGGCAGAAAGGTGCGCCGCAGAGGTGTGCCGCAGCCGATGGGCCGGTTGCGGCGGCGGCGGCGACGAGGTACGGCTTACATTCGGGGTACGGCTTACATTAGCCGACCCCGCTGACACCCCCGATACGTCTTACAATCGGGGGTGTCTTACTTTCGGGGAAACATGGTAGGTAGGCTGAACTAGCTCCCCGCTTGCTGTTCTATCAGCAGATGACAACATTGAAGTTCCAACAACCATTTGAGAACTAACTGCAAATGGCTTTGTGTTAGCACATTGTACTTCAGATCTTGAATACATTTTAAGTAGTTTCAGTTCTATAGATAATATAATATTTTTGTATGAATAACAGTTTAGATTATTTAGCCACTAGATTTTTATCTTCATCTGTTTTAAATTGTTTTGACTCTTGTTTGGAGGAAAGGCAGGATATACTATAATGATAATCATTATTTTATTTGATTTTTTTTGTTTGCAGCTTCTCAAACAGCAAGAAGACATGGTAATTACTATTTTTATTATTGTATTTTTATCAATGTAATTGATTGATATTTCATTGCTGTTTTAAAAAGATATGATTTCATTTATTTATTTCAAACATGTGTTTAATTTTAACTGTTATTATCTAATGTTGTATGTTTTATGGTTTTATACTTTATACTATGGCATCGAATTGCTGCCTTGTAAGCCACCCTGAGTGCCCCCCCCCCTCCCAAGAGGTGAGAAGGGCAGGGTAGAAATGGTGTAAATAAATAAATAAATAAATAACCCACCCTTTTCAACCCCTGAATGGGGACTCAGGTGACTTACAGCCAGCAACAATTCGATGCCACCACATACAAAACACAGTAAAACACAACAATTACATAATGACTAAAAACATTAGGTTAAAAAATCCATTAAAAATAGTATTAACTAGTTGGCCATATCTAAATCTGAATTCTGCAATCAACAACCCAGTCCAAAACCTGTCCATAGTCCGTTCTCAAAGACATTGTCATCATTGTACCCAATTGTTAATTCCAACAAGAGTAAATTTAATGAGTCAATAGTAATACAAGGAAACACCATTGTTTTAGCTGGGATTAAAAGATTTTTGCTTTTTTAAAAGCTTCAACTAACATTATGCATTGCAGCTACTAGGGGTGGATATCTCCAATTTAAATACTTTGAAACCCATTAATATTTTGTATTTGAAATTATTTTGACCTTATATCGACCCTTGGCATCCAACCCGGAAGTGAAGTTTTAAAGCCAAACCCGGAATCGCCATTTTTTGTAAAGGTCACGTTATTAGGTCATTTTCCCCCCTCCTCAGTTCTCAACTTGCGAGAGGAGACTGGAGGGCAGCAGCACCCTCCTTTCTCCTCTCGCCAGCTGAGAGCTGAGGCGGGCGATTTGGAAGCAGCCCGGCCGAGCTTTCCTCCATTTCCCCAGGCTCTCCCTCACAAGCGGAGGGAAAGCCTGGATCTCGGAGTTAGTTCTCAGCAAGGAAGGAGGACGCGAGGGGATGCCCTCTGCACCTCTTTCCCTGCTAAGAACTGGACCTCGTCAAGCCTTGGCGCAGTTTAGATCTTGGCAGGGAAGGAGGAGAGGACCATCCACTCCTCCGTTCCTCCCCCAGCAAACTCAGAGGCATTCTGGGTTATATTTAATGCATGATGCCTCTCAGCTGGGAGGGGCAGGGCGGGAAGAAGGGAGAGCAAACTCTCCCCACTTCCCACCCTGCCCCTCCCAGCTGAGAGGCATCCCATTAAATATCCCCACTTTTAAGCTCGGGGGAGGGGCAGGGCGGGAAGAAGGGAGTGCTTGCTCTCCCTTCTTCCCTCCCTGCCCCCCCCCCAGCTGTGAGGCATCGCACCTTAAATATAATGTGCGATGCTTCTGAGCTCGGGAGGGCAGGGAGGAAAGGAGTGCTTGCTCTCTCTTCTTCCCACCCTGCCCCTCCCAGCTGAAAGGCACGATGCTTCTGAGTTCTGGGGGAGAGAGGAGAGCAAGCCCTCCATTCTAGCCTCCCAGCTGGCTTAACGAATAAAAATGAAATTTCGTTAGTAATTACATTTCAATTACGAAATTTATTTAAAATTTTTCGGAATAATTTCTATAACGACCCAGCAAGGGAAATCCGCCTCCCCCCCACATGAGTTTAGAATCAAAATTTTAATGGATCAACCACCCCTAGCAGCTACATATAGAATAAGCCTTTTTTCCATGGGAAGTGAGTTCCCAGACTTCATGAAACCTGTGCTTTGCATTTGTAATTACAAATCCTTAGACTCTTCATAACTAGAGGATTGCTGTGGCCTTCCTCTAAGGTTGGATGAATAGGATGTGCTCAAGGTCATCTAGTATGTTTCCACAGCTAAGCAAGGTTTGAATCCTAGTCTCTTGGACTCCTAGTCCAACTCTGGAACCACTACTCTACACTTTCTCACTTAACAAACCATATCCCTAGCATATATTTGTTTCATAATACTTTGGAAAAAATACTTTAAAATTATCTCAAGTATCTCAAGCTTCCTATTTTATCTCTTTGTGCTAATCAAAGAACTAATCAATGATCAGATACTTTACTGGAGCTGTAAAGCTATTAATTAGACAATGTTTTGGTGCAATAAATTGGCACTTTAAATATGTCTGAGAAATGCATATTGTGCCAATTACACAAATGTGATAAACTTTCCTGAAAGTTCACAAAATCCTTCCTTTGTGATACAGTGATAATGCATTTGAATGCATATGTGGATGGTTGATAGTTATAGCAGTTACAACAGGATGTGGGTGTGCAGTTTGTATGAGTAACTATACACTAGCAAGACTGGATTTGAGCTTCCTTGTGTCTATGATCCCCAGCAGATTTGAGGAAAACAAGGGAACCTGTAGGGCAGAAAGCTGTACTTCCAAGATAGAATCAGACAAGTTATATTAGATCCTGATTAACCCCCTCCTGAATCAAAAATAAAAAGTGAGAAGCTTAAAAAAATATGCGAGAGTCCTTTGCTTCATGATTTGTAACTGTAGCACAGCAGTTCTCGTTCGTGCCTGGAGGGCAAGGAATAGGTCCTGGGGTTCCATTAGCATTAGGGCCTGCAGCAGCAGAGGTGGATTCTGAGGATGAGCTAGATGACTGGGGTGAAGCACAGGGCCCTTCGGATGGGCCGCAGTCTCCCACAGAGAGCTTGGCATGGGATGAAATGTTGTTTGGGCCCAGCTTAGATTCCGATCACCAGGTGGAGATGGGAAGCAGCGAAGGGAGTTATGAGCACCCCGGGGGGAGGAATTCCCAAGAGCCCGAGAATGTAAACATGGACGAATCCGAGTGGGAAAGTGCCAGGGAGGAAAGTTCTCAGGAAGATAGCGACACAGCTGCCGAGAGGCAAGGTCGCTCCTTCGATAGGAGACGAGACATTGAGTCTAGCAGGAGGGCTTGGTCAAGAGTCCTAGATCGTCCGAGGTCCGTGAGCAGAGATTGGAGACGAAGGAGCCTAGAGCGTCGCGGACCTCGGCCGACGGATTAAGTATAGGGGCCGTGGGAACGCATCCTCAGTTCTCCGGCCACGTCTTTCCTGAATAGGCGTGAAGCGGAGTGGGACCACAAGCCAGCAGTGGTCATCAAGCCTTGCCTTGCCTTTGCCTTGTTTCTTGAGCCGCAGCGGTTTGCGGCACCTTGCCCTGTTTCCTGATTCGCATTGGATTGCGGAACCTTGCCCTGTTTCCTGATTCGCATTGAATTGCGGAGCCTTGCCACGCTTCCAGCTTATTTGCTACGTTACTTTGGACTACTTGCTTAACACTTGGAACACTTGCATATTATTGGACTATTTACTCTTTGGAACTGTTTTATATACTCAATAAAGTAGTTAGCCTTCAGTACGTCTCTGTGTGTGTGATTAAGGGGCCCGCCAGGTCCGTGATCGTGACAGTAACGTCTTTTTCTGTTTTTATTCTTCTGGGAATATTCTTCTGGGAATATTCTACCGCCTCAAGTCGCCTTCGGGCTGAGAGGGGCGGTATAAAAATATAGTAAATAAATAAATTATATCAGGCTAGTCAATGGAAGGCACAGACACAAGGGACATGTTGAAGTACTTTCTTTGTAGCCAAACTTGGGGCACTGTCTGCAATGATGGTGGGATATGAGAAATGCACAGCTTGTGTGCAGAGAGCTTCACTGTGAAGAGGCTGTCTCAGCACCTTGAAGTGCTTGGTTCGGTCAAGGCTCAGGCCCCATTCACATAGATCAGGGCTGCTCACAACGTCGACCGCGATCTACCAGTAGATCGCGGTCCCGGAGCTGGTAGATCACAGCAGGATTTCAGAGGGGCGCTTCTGCTCCGAACGCGGCGCATCTTCCACTGGGCTTCCTCATGCTGCCCCTGAGGCCACTCCCCCGCCTTCATCCTCAGTGCTGTCGCAGCCTGGCCTGAGGAGGGAGGGAGGGAGAAGAAGGAGGGCAGCAGAGTGAAGGAGGGGGTGGGTGTGAAGACAAGCCACAAGGGAGGACAACCACAAGGAGGCTTTGGCAGCCATTTCCTGCCAAAGCCATCTGCTGCTGCGAGGAGTTCATCTGCTTGGCCACATTGATCAGCATTGAAAGGTCTGTGTGCTTTCATTCTGCCAGTTTATATCTGTGGAATGTTGTCAGGGTGGGAGAAGGAACATCTTGTCTGGATGCATTTTTGAATGTCCCATTGACCACATTGATCAGCATTGAATGGCCTTGCAGCTTCAAGGTCTGGCTGCTTTCATTCTGCCAGTTTATATCTGTGGAATGATGTCAGGGTGGGAGAAGGAACATCTTGTCTGGATGCTTATTTGAATGTCTCATTGGCCACATTGATCAGCATTGAATGGCCTTGCAGCTTAAAGGTCTGGCTGCGTTCATTCTGCCAGTTTATATCTGTAGAATTAACGAATAAAAATGAAAATTCGTTAGTAATTACATTTCAATCACGAAATTTATTTAAAATTTTTCGGAATAATTTCTATAATGACCCAGCAAGGGAAATCCGCCTCCCCCCCCCCCCCATGCGTTTATAAACAAAATTTTAATGAATCAACCACCCCTAGCAGCTACATATAAAATAAGCCTTTTTCCATGGGAAGTGAGTTCCCAGACTTCATGAAACCTGTGCTTTGCATTTGTAATTACAAATCTTTAGACAATTCATAACTAGAGGAACTCTTGTCTGGATGCATTTTTTGAATGTTCCTTTGGCCATATTGGCCACATTGATCAGCATTGAATGGCCTTGTACCTTAAAGGTCTGTCTGTTTTCATTCTGCCAGTTTATATCTGTGGAATGATGTCAGGGTGGGAGAAGGAACTCTTGTCTGGATGCATTTTATGAAGTGTCCCTAATTTTTGTGAAAAATAATGTAAATGTCACTTATTTCTTCTATCAAAATATGGTTAGGTAGATCATTGTGACTTGGTTGTTTTATAAGTAGCTCGCATGCTGAAAAAGTGTGAGCACCCCTGACATAGATGATGTAGCCTACACTGGAGATGAATACCATTTTCACCAATTCACCCACAGAGAATGGGGCCAATATTATTGTCACCAATCCAAAGATTCTGGCATTGTTTGCGCAGATACAATGCTAGCACGGAATCAGTTTCAACTTTCTAGAAATTTGATGAGTAGGACAAAGACATTCTCTGCCACATCTGTGGTTCTAATGTTAGTGGCTAGTATTTGATGGGTCATGTCTGTACCACAGTAAGAAAGGGCAATCTCCTACGTTCCAACATTTCACAAAAGAAAATCGGGATGTGTGTGGCCAAGCAATACCAAAGCAATAGAAGCTGTTAAACAAAAAATATACACAAGCTAGCAGGGGCTGCAACCGTTTTCTTTTGCTTGAACCTATTGGAACTATTCCACATATACCACTTACCTCTCATCAAGTTAATTGGATGCAAACTGGTTTTACACTTTGAACCCATTTTGTAGCACCCGAGGTAGGCTGATGGCACACAACACCCCAGTGATTCCAGCTGTGAAAGCCTTCCAAAATAAATTGTGTTCTGCAGCCAGGGAATGTGAAAGCCTTCTATAATCCACCAGGGACACCATTGCATCATGGCTTCAAAATGCAGCAATTTGGAATTTGTAGAAATAAAACTTATAGTTTTATATTACAGTAATTCATCTGTTTGGAATTGCTTTATGTTTAGTAGAGTGTCACTACATTGTACTTGTGGCAAGTTACATCCCTGTCAGGCTCTTTGGAATCAAAACCATGTTGCATTCTATCCATTCTGGTGGATATACTATACTACATCCCTCGTGACTTCTTTCTTTTTGAAAGTAAAGTATGTGTAATAGTATTTTGCCACATATTAAGGCATCCCAGATAAATAATCCCAGATTGAATTTCAGTGAAACTCTATTTATTGCAACCTTTCTTAATTTTTTTCCTCTTACTCCTCAACACTCCCCAAAGGACTAAGAGCGGTGACTACAACACCTGGTGCTAGTAAGTATAATAAATTCTTCTCTATAAAATAACACCAAATTCATGATCTAAGCATGTCAGTATTGCAAAATCATTAACATGAGAATGTTTCCTTGTGCATTGAATAGCATAATTTGTTCCTAGGAACATTTACTGCTTTCCTTGGAAGCACATGTTATAGGAGCTTTCAATATTTTCTTTTCCTCTCAGGACAGCAGAAGCAAATTACTTCCAAATCAGTGGAGTAGTAAATCCATGTATTAGTCAGAACTTTTATACAGTTGTGTGGAAGGGGTTTCCAAAGGACCCTTCCAAACAACTGTATAAAATCCCACATTATCTGCTTTGAAGTGGGGGCGCATGCTGTCTTGCTGATACAGTTTGTTATATGTTAAGGCCACCATTTTATTATTTTATTATTTTATTATTTTATTATTTTATTATTTTATTATTTTATTAATTTTTAATTTATTAATTTATTAATTTATTAATTTATTAATTTATTAATTATTTATTTATTTATTTATTTATTTATTTTGAAGTACTGTGATAGGAAATATTCAAAAAAAATTAGTGGTGTCACACAATTTTTCTGTGTTTTGCATTAAACCAGGATGTGTTCATTTCTTTGCAAGTACTTAGCTAAATGTGTATTTCTCGTTTTGTTTTATATTTGTCAGAATACTATCCTTGTGGCCAGGCCTTCTCAGATGCCTCTCGGTCATTTAGTGGTCCATATTATGACGGAGGTAGAAATGCCTTAGAATGTCTCTGGACCATCCACTCCAGTGATTACCTACCAATAAAGGCAATAATTGATTATATAGAGTAAGTACTCTTCAGATGAATGGCATTCAATTGTTTCTGTTTTTATCATTTAATTTTATTGGTTTACTACAATTTGGAAAAAAATGCATGCAACTTTACATTCATGAAAAATCCTAAGTCTATGGCAGTGTTTCCCAACCAGTGTACCGTGAGCGATCATCAGGTGTGCCGTGGGATATTGGAACCTCCAATACCCTTTCCCCCTCCTGCCGAACACTTTTTCTTCTCCACTCGAGCTCCGCTTCTCCTGAAGGGGGAGGGAGGAAGATGTGACTCGTGCAGGCGCTACTGCGCAGTAGTGCCCCACGTCAACCTCCCTTCCCCCTCCCCTCCTGAACATGCTCACGCTGCCCCCTTGGATCAAAATGGCAGCAGAAGCGAGTGGAGAAGAAAAAGTAAGTGTTCGGCAGGAGGGGGAAGAAAGGCCACGAAGGGGAAGGGGGGGGGAAGAGGTCTCAATTGAAAGCTGGCATGGGCAAACTTGGACCTTCCAGGTGTTTTGGACTCCAACTCCCACCATTCCTAGCAGCCTCAGGCTCTTTTCCTTCCCCCTCAGCCACTTAAGCAGGAAAGGGCCTCAGGCTGTTAGGAATGGTGGGAGTTGAAGTCCAAAGCACCCAGAGGGCCAAAGTTTTCCCATGCCTGTTTTAGGGACCTTAAAGGGGTGAGCCTCCTTCCAACATTGTGGTTCTGGATAGAAAAGAAACAACAACATAACATTGTTTGAGTCCACAGTGCTCTCTGGGTGTAGGTAAACTACAACTTCCAAACTCAAGGTCAAATCCCAAGCAAACGCTTTCAGTACTTTCTGTTGGTAAAGAGAATTCAATATGCCAAGTTTGGTTCAATTCCATTGTTGCAAGAGTTCAGGATGCTCTTTGATTGTGTGTTAACCATAAATCCCAGAAACCGTAACTCCCAAATGCCAAGGTCTATTTTCCCCCAAACGCCATCTGTGTTCACATTTGGGCATATTGAGTATTCATGCCAAGTTTGGTCCTGATCCAACGTTGTTTGAGTCCACAGTGCTCTCTGGATATAGGTGAACTACAACTCCAAAACCCAAGGTCAATGCCCACCAAACTCTCTTGGTTATGGGAGTTAATCGTATTTTCTCTTGGTTATGGGAGTTCTGTGTTGGAAGTTTGATTCCATTCCATCATTGGTGGAGTTCAGAATGTTTTTTGATTGTGGGTGAACTATAATTCCCAGCAACTACAACTCCCAAATGACAAAATCAATAACTCTGTACTTTTCCCAGTGATTGGCTTTACTTTAGGAGTGATGTGCTCACTCCTGGTTTTACTATATTTTGAACTAATTGGAGTTTCTGAACTTGGCACAAAGGTAGCCGAATGTACGAGACATTGCAGAAGTCCAGCTTGGAAGTCGCCAGCGCATGCACTACCATCTTTAGGTTTTCTTGAATGGTGTAAGGCAGGGTTTCCCAACCTTTTTTGAGCCGCAGCACACTTTTTACTTTTGCAAAATCCTGGGGCACACCACCAACCAAAATGACACAAAATGACACTCTAACACAGTAATACATATAGTTAATATGTTTTTAAAATGTATTTATACACTCAGTGTGAAACCTGGGCCTGTTTCAATGAACTCAACATAGATATCCTGGCAGGAATGGCAGAAAGACACAAACTTCCCACACAGAACTCCCATAACCAAGAGAAAATGCTATAAGAGTTTGGTGGGCATTGACCTTGAGTTTTGGAGTTGTAGTTCACCTATATCCAGAGAGCACTGTGGACTCAAACAATGTTGGATCAGGACCAAACTTGGCATGAATTCTCAATATGCCCAAATATGAATGCAGATGGAGTTCAGGGGAAGTAGACCTTGACATTTGGGAGTTGTAGTTGCTGGGGTTTATAGTTCCCCTACAATCAAAGAGCATTCTGAACCCCACCAATGATAGAACTGGGCCAAACTTAACACACAGAACCTCCAGGAGGCAAGAGGAGGTCTCTACTTGGGGAAAGGGAGGCGGACCTTCCCAATGCATGAAGAGGGAGAGACCAAGTAGACAACGGGTGGGGAGGGGGAGGGGTGTTTGTAATTGTGTGCCTTTATCGAGGTAGGTTTCTTAGGGTTTTTATACTTCAACACACTAGACTCTTCCCCCCCCCCCACCCCTTCCTGGAGGTTCCAATTTCCCACAACACACCTGATGATCGCTCAAGGCACACTAGTGTGCCCCGGCACACTGGTTGGGAAACACTGGTGTAAGGTAGTAAAAATTGCTGCCTCATTATTATTCACTTTTTGTGTTACTATATTTGAATGGGAAGAAATTCAGGAACTGTTGATTGAATAATATATGTTTGTGTTCTGCTACCTAATGAATATGAATGTCTATCTCAACAGACTAGACTGTGATCATGAGTATATTAGCATATACAATGGAGAGGCACATCATTCAACACTCCTTGGGAAGATATGCAGTGGTTCCAGTCGGACATTTGTTTCATTTTCAGGAACAATGTCAGTTTTGTTGCACAGAGAGTCTCACATCAGCGGGCCAGGATTTTTTGCGTACTATGAAACAGGAGGTAATCACAAAATTCATATATTTATTGCTTATATTATTGAATTACATTTTAACTTGTAGAGTGAAATGGAATTTCAGCATTTAATGAACTGTGATTTTAGAAGGGCAAAATAGGTTTTATGTTCCCTAATGCTACAGTGAAAACAGGAATGGGAAACAAATGGGCCTCAAGATATTTTGGACTCCAGTGGTCATCAACCCCTTAGATTTGGGTGTGTTGCAAAGACTGAGGAGGGCTACATTTTGATAGCAGTTGCAGAGGGATGCAGAAAGGGGAGGCTCAGGGCCCTTCCATACAGCCCTATATCCCAGAATATCAAGGTAGAAAATCCCACAATATCTGCTTATCTGATAATGTAGGATTTCTTGCCTTGATATTCTGGGATAGGGCTGTGTGGAAGGGCCCATAGATACATTTGGTTGGAATATAATCACAGTAATCACTTGGAAGAAAATATAATTGTGATCATGAAGGTATTACCAGACCATTAATAATTCATTTAAAATGTTTTGTTTCCTTTTGTCCATAGAACTGGAAAGCACAACAGTCCCTGAATTCACAGGTAATGATATTGGCTTATTTTTTATTTGTCTTGGGTATAAGGGGACAGAAGGATAAATGCTTTAGCAATCCTAGCGAAAACCTAATAAAGCCATATACTGATTACTTGTATACTACTGCTAGCATATTAAGCTACACTCCAAATCCCCAGATGACCACCAAATCCCTCAAGTTGTCATTATACATTTTTATTTCCTCCCACAGTCTCCCAAATCCCCAGATGACCACCCCTCCTGTTCAATTCCATGTTTTTAAACTGTTGTACATTGTTCACCCAGGTTTTTTTGTTGTTCGCCGGGACACACCGCCGGTGGAGGGCGACTCACAAATATTAAAGTATTATTATTATTATTATTAAAGATATGCATAGTAGAGAATAATAGAGTCATTAGGATAATTTGCTTTCTCCCTGCACTGTAGCTGTTTTTCGTGTATTTGGGGTGTGTGTGTGTGTTAAAAAACACACTAAAGTGCCATGCCACACACAGTTCATTTGTAAATTTTGTTACTACTAGCTGTACCTGTCACGCATTGCTGTGACCAACCTTCCTCCCCTCTTTCTCCGACCATATACACTACAAACGTATACACTACAAACATATCCACATACACATACCTAGACAACCCACCACTCACAGTACAATTACCCCACAAGCCACCTCCAATCCCACCCAGCACCTTGTCTTCCGTCACTAATCCACGTAGTGTTTATGCACATCTTATTTATCCCTCTATATTTCTGGTTCAATAAATTCCTCTTATTTTATTTCTTTAACTCTCCCGCAAAGTATGATAAGACCAGCTTCCAGTTTCTTTCAAATGTTTCATGATTTTCATATTCCAAGTTGCTAGAAATCTTAGCCAACACATCTATCCGACTCGTTGGTCTGATAAATGGGTTGTGTCCAAATTTTGTCTCAATTCGTCAAGTGGTTTTTGAGTTATGTTAATCCCACAAACAAACATTACATTTTTATTTATATAGATTTCAATGCTAAGTTCATGACCAATTTCTTTCTTACCTAGTTTCCCCCATAGCATTTTCTATTCATGTCAAAGGCAAAAGGCAATCAATGTCCAAAATAGCTTGGTAAAGAATCCAAAAGACTTGGCAAGGCTCCGCACAGCAATGCGGATTCAGGAACAAAGCAAGATGCAAGATGCAAGGCAAGACTTGGTAGGCCACTAGCCAACTTAGCTCCGTGGACCAGCTTCGCTTACGTCTACTCAGAAGAGACGTGGTCAAGTACTGAGGATTCGTTCCCACGGATCCTCATACTTAATCTTTCGGCTACTAGGTCCTGTCACGCTCTAGGCCAACCGTCTCCAATCTCTGCTGACGGACCTCGGCCTGTATAGGCTATGGAACCATCCCTCCTGCTAGTCTCGATGCTCCGTCTCCTATCAAAGGTTCCTCCTTGCCTCCCAGCACCTGGGTCTCTATCTCCATGAGAGCTCTCCTCCTAGATTCTTCCCCCGCTCTCTTCTATGTTTTTCGCTCAAAGGATCCTTTGAACCTCTCCCCCGGCCGTTCATAAGTTTCTATCACTGCTTTCCATTTGCACCTGGTTATCTGTCAAGTTGTAAGGGTCAAGCCAACCTTCCTCCCAAGCCAGGCTTTCCGTGGGAGAAGGAGGTTGTGTGGGAAACTTTTGTCTCAACCCTTCTAGTGGTTTTCAGTATCCATCTCAAACAAACATTACATTTTTATTTATATAGCCAATGGGCTAACCAATTTCTTTCTTACCTAGTTTCCCCCATAGCATTTTCTATTCATGTAACTGCATTTTATCCACATAAAAATGATAGTTGAATGTAGAAATAACTTTATGAATATAAAAGATCTGTTTACAGAATTTTTTTCTATGCAAATCTCTGCTGTGAAAACTTTGAACACACTAGGTCCCAAGGTACAGCATTTTTGTGTGCAGTAACCATTTTATCCACTTAGGAAATAAAATTTCTGCTCAAAACCATTTTCTGCACAGAAAATATTATTTTATATTCAGAAAATGCTATTTCCTGTGTAAAAAAATCTGCTTCATCCACAAAACTGCCATGTGCAATTCTTGCTCAGAATATGCTAGTCTTTTGACAATTCCTTGCCCAAATATTAAGAAACTAACCTGAATATACTTGAAAGCATAAGAGAATGAAACATGTATTTCCAATATTGTGCCACAGGAGAACAATCTTAAAGAACTTGTTACACATTTTCAGATTTAGTTGGAGAAATTGCCCGATATGGCCAATTCACCAATATTTACCAAGTCTATGTACTGTATTAACTTATCACTACTGAAAAAGGTTTGCATGCTCTTTAGTACTCTCAATTAACATTTCAAAAAAATTAATCAGTGATTTCCTTGGAAACACATGGTGTTGTGATCCAGACTACCTTAAGAAGCCAGGCACAGTAAAGTTAACAGGTAGAGTATATTAAGAAGAGTCCCAAACTTCCTCACTGTGATTCAAACAAGCCCAGAGGCACAGCAAGTTGATAACAAGATCCAACACAAAGTTCAGGCTTCTTCACAACTGAAGTAAGGCTGATAGAGTGAGCACAAATGGTCTCAACCAGCCAAGCAGCATGCAAATGGAGCAGAAGCCTCAAATTGATGTTTAGTCCAGCCAGCAGGAATGCGAACAAAGCAGCATAGCCAGGTCAATCCGGAATCCAACACCAAGAAGCAGCAGAATCTAGCACAGAAGGAATTTAAGGTGGAGCAGCCAAAGATAAGACACAAGATGCGTAAACCCATGAAATACAATACCAAAGTCCACAATTCCACGTCCACAGCCAGTCAAACTGTCAATCCAGCAGCGGTCCAAAGCAGGAGGCAACAGCCTGGATGACAAGAGCAATGCCTTGCCAGCTGCAAGTAATGGTTAATTGCAAGCCCCCTTTATTCAGTCCTCCTCAGAACTTAATGCACAACGCCCCTTCCCCATCTCTTTCAGCTGCTAACATCTCCACCCGTGCCGCCCTTTGTCTCTCTCGCCAGGCAATATGTCTCCTGCGGTGACTTTGCTCTCCCCAACAGTTCCCATTTCCATTACCCCATTCCCCATTTCTCATGAACCTCACAAACGAATAACTGCTGGTGGGTTCCAAACAGACATACCATATCTGTTGCACATCAGTCCACTTCATCTCACTAGAGTCACCTTCATCCTCACTTCCCATTGCCTGCTCCTCATCCCCACTCCCATCATCCTCTGAAAAACCCAGAAATATTTCATCCCCAGAAAAATCACTAAGTATTTGCCAAAATCTCTTCCTGGCAAATACTTAGGGAAGGGCAGGGCAGTGACAGAGGAGGAGGCCCGAGGGGGAGAAGCAGCGCCGAAGCAGCCGAGGAGGAAAAGAGTCAGGCCCGGCTCGGCCTCGGAGGGCTCAGCCTCCTGAGGGGTGATGCGATTGACAGCCGGTGAAGAAGGAAGAAGCCGCCCTGGCGGGAGAACGCAGCGGCAGGAGAGCATGCGGGGCCTCCACCCTGCCTCCCGTCCGGAAGCTGCAGTGAGAGAAGCAGGAAGCCCCGTGCGCTCTCCCGCCGCAGCCTTCTTCCGCCAGGGTGGCTTCTTCCTTCTTCACCGGCTGTCAATCGCATCACCCCTCAGGAGGCTGAGCCCGCCGTGGCTGAGCCGGGCCTGGCTCTTTTCCCCCTCAGCTGCTTCGGCACTGCTTCTTCCCCCTCGGGCTGCTTCGGCCTCCTCCTCCTCTGTCACCACCCTGCCCTTCCCAGCCCGCACCTCAAGAGCTCCACGCTCTGCCTCCATCCGCTTCTGCCCAGCGTGCATTCGCCAACACTCGAAGCAGTCTCCAAAGCTGCGCAAACGGAGGAAGGCGGCACCAGCGACAACAGGTGATCTTTAGACTTTGTTTTTTTTTAAGTAGCTCGCAGTCTGAAAAATGTGGGCACCCCTGCTATAGATGTACTCACATTTGCACGTTTTTGAACTGCTGCGTTGGCAGAAGTGCTCCTTGGATTCGAACTGCTAACTTTTCGGTCAACAAGTTCAGCAGCTCAGTGGTTTAACCCGCTGCGGCACCAAGGGATTCAAAGCCCAAAGTCCCATAGGTTTGTTCTTAAGTTGAATTTGTATGTAAGCTGGAAAAGGTACATTTTTAAGTGTAACCCAATCCAAGAAGTTTACAGTATTTTCTGAAATTATTGCAGTTAATTTTTGGAATCACCAATATGAATATTTGTGCTGATGCAGCATATAATGCCTTTTATTTAAACAGAAACAACCCTTCCATTTCAAACTTCAACTCATGGTAAGATGTATGTTACTTGTTTATGGAATAAAAATTGAACCTGGTACTCAGCTCTAAACCTGATGTTCAGAAGGTTTCCAGCTTATTTTCTGTCCCTGTGATTACTGAATTTTGAAACATTAGGCTTGTCGTGGAAACAAGGATTGGTGAGAAATTTTTGCTTGGGACACCTATTCCCCATGATTGAATTTCTCTTCCAATGGATAGATTTCTCTCACTTTCTGTTGTCTCACCTGTGTATAACTATGATTCCTTTGTAAGACAGATGTTTGAAACTCAAGGACTGTCTGTATCTGTATTTGTAATTTTCAAGATAGTTTTATTGCAAATCTACTGCATTTTTTAAAAAAAAATGGCTTGAGAGAGGACTGGCAGAATTTAATGTCAGTTCCTTGAATCATATCACTCATATTTGAAATCTAAGATTTTAGTCAAATATACTAACCCAGAAAAAATGGGCCAACTTATCCATGGATCAAGTGGTTAAATATACCTTAACTCTATTCAGAAAATGAAATTGATTTAAATCACCAGATAGAAGCCTGGAGTGATTAAAAAAACCCAGAAAAAATGGGCCAACTTATCCATGGATCAAGTGGTTAATATACCTTAACTCTTATCAGAAAATGAAATGGATTTAAATCACCAGATAGAAGCCTAGACAGAAAAACGGCTTTAAATTCACCAGAGAGTGAAATCCATGGAAAGGAGGGAGAGAAAAATGGTGACAAAAGACAAAGCTAAAGAGAAGGAATGAGAGAAAGAGGGGTCATTGCTCAAACAACCAAGAGAACAGAAAGAGATCTCCAATGCTGAGCTATCAGTACAAATTAATGAACTCAGATATGTTAATGGGCAGTACCCAGCCAATAACAACTAGCACAAATAAGCTTGAAACACATCTAATTCTTTTTGGATGAGAGTTTTAAGCCCTCTCTATATACTTACAATTCCAAAGTCCCATAGGATGTTACTATAGAAGTTAAAGTGAGATCAAATATAGTGGGAAAAGGCCCAAGAAAATGGCATTCACAGAGAGCACTGTGGACTCAAATAATGATGGATCAGGACCAAACTTGGCACGAATCCTCAATTTGCCCAAAGAGGCAGAAGAGAAGAGGAGGAAGACGAGGAGGGAATGGAATCGCTACCCACCGCTCACTCCGGCCTCGGCCCCGCCCCCTTCCCGCTCTGGCCATGCCCCCTCTCCATCGCTGCACTCCCGCTCCTTCCCTCTTCCATTCAGGTGGTGGAAGGGGGAAGGAATGAAAGGGGGAAAGAGAAAGGGAGGGAAACAGGAAGACAGGAAACAGAAGAAGGGCAAGAGCATTGAGGCAAGAGGGAGGGGGGAGCTCGCGAGGAGGAAGTGAAAGGAGGAGGAGGTAGTGGAAAGGAGGAGGAGGTGGAGGAGGAGGAGGGCGAAGGCATGCTCTTGCTCCTGGCTGCCTCCCCTTCTTCCCCCTCCCTTTCCTTCCCCTCCGCTTGCCTGCCTGCCTGCTTCTTCATGTTTATAACCGCCCCAATGGGAGTTCGCCTCCCTCTCTTCAGGACAAAGCCTTGAGAGAGCCAAGGGCCAGACAGCATCGGCTGCCATGCCGGATTTGGCCCGCGGGCCGTAGGTTGCCCACCCCTGTGTTAGAGACTGCCACTAAAATCTGTACCTTCAGATAACTCACCATTACATGAACACCGGCAGGTCTGCTATTAAGTTGAATTTGCATGAAAGTAAAAGAACAAGTCCACGTATTAAGTGTAACTCCAACTATAGTTAACATAGTTCATTTTAATCCATAGTGTCATCTGTTAGTGCTCATTTGTAGTACAGGCAGTCCCTAAGTTATAAACAAGATAGGTTCCGTAAGATTTGTTCTTAAGTTGAATTTGTATGTAAGTTGGAAAAGTTACATTTTTAAGTGTAACTCCAGCCAAATATATATTTTTTGTAGCATAGGGAAGAGATAACACCCCTGTGGTGTTTGTTTTGCTGTCTGTGCCCCTGTTGAGAAGATTTCTTCTCACTTTCTGTCCCTGTGTGTGCCTCCATGATAACCCAACCCAAGAAGTTTACACAATTTTCTGGAATTGTGGCAGTTAATTTTTGGAATCACCAATATCAATATTTGTGCTGATGCAGCATATAATGCCTTTTATTTTAACAGAAACAACCCTTCCATTTCAAACTTCAACTGAAGGTAAGATATATGTTATAACGTAATTTTTGTATGTTGTAATATAATTTTTGTAGCATAGGGAAGAGATAACACCCCTGTGGTGTTTGTTTTGCTGTCTGTGCCCCTGTTGAGAAGATTTCTCCTTACTTTCTGTCCTTGTGTGTGCCTCCATGATAACCCAATCCAAGAAGTTTACAGTATTTTCTGGAATCATTGCAGTTAATTTTTGGAATCACCAATATCAATATTTGTGCTGATGCAGCATATGTCTTTTCTTTTAACAGGAATATTACCAGATAGAACCCCTCGATTTCAGACTGAAACTGGTAAGATGTATGTTAAGGCTTAACAGCGGGATCTCACCCCGCTCCCTGGATTCAAACTGCTAACATTTTTCGGTCAACAAGTTCAGCAGCTCGGTGGTTTAACCCGCTGCGCCACCAAGGGGTTGAAAGCCCAAAGTCCCATAGGATGTTGCCATAGAAGTTAAAGTGAGATCAAATGTTTCTCTTCGTGTAGTGGCAAAACGCCCAAGAAAATGACATTCACAGCCATAATTTAATATTATGCTCACATAAAACATCAATTCCAGCCAAGGTGTTCTACTGGGCATTATATGTATTTAATGATGGGCTTTTTCATTCTAAATATTAAATGGCATTTTGCAGATGACTCTCCCTTGTCTATTGCATGTATATGGGGTTAGAGTAGGGGTGGGCAATTATTTTTTCCAAGGGGCCACACGAGAGCCAAAAAATATTATGGAGGGCCACACCTAAAGGCTGAACTACATTCTACATAATATCAATTGAATTTCTTTAATAATAATAATAATAATAAAAGACACTAGATTGCATTTTTGATATATTAATAAGACTGATAAGTGTATATGTTATGAGCAATGAAAAAGAGAGGTTGTCATAGGAAAAATGACATTTATTCACTAAAATTTTACAAAACAATGGTTAACAAAATGTGAACATTTGTATCATGTGTGATTCATTATATCAGGGGTCAGGAACCTTTTTGACTCAGAGAGCCACAAAAGCAAAATATTTGGAAATTTATTTCAGTGAGAGCATTATAATAATAATGATGATGATAATATTAATTCAGCCTCTGCTAATAATAATAACAACAACAACAGGTTCCTAGAGTAGGAGGAGACCTCCAAGGGCCATCTAGTCCAACCTCCTTCTGCCATAAGGGAAAAACACAAAGCATTCCTCACAGATGGCCATTCAGCCATCTTGAACCAAACTTGGCACACTGAACTCTCATGAAACCAACAGAAAGTACTGAAAGGGTTTGCTGGGCATTTAGCTTGAGTTTGGGAGTTGTAGTTCTCCTACATCCAGAGAGCACTGTGGACTCAAATAATGATGGATCAGGACCAAACTTGGCAAGAATCCTCAATTTGCCCAAAGAGGCAGAAAAGAAGAGAAGAGGAGGAAGACGAGGAGGGAATGGAAGCATCCCCCCTCCCGCACTCCAGCCTTGGCCCCACCCCTTTCCTGCTCTGGCCCCGGTCCCTCTCCATCGCTGCATTCTCGCTCCTTCCCTCTTCTGTTCAGGTGGTGGAGAGAGGGAGGGAGGGAGGAAGGGAGGGAGGGAAGGAAGGAAACAGGAAGACAGGAAACAGAAGAAGGGAAAGAGCACCGAGGCAATAGGGAGGGGGGAGTGTGCGAGGAGGAAGTGAAGGGAGGAGGAGGAGGAGGCGAAGGCATGCTCTTGCTCCTGGCTGCCTCCCCTTCTTCCCCCTCCCTTTCCTTCCCCTCCGCTTGCCTGCCTGCCTGCTTCTTCATGTTTATAGCCGCCCCAATGGGAGTTTGCCTCCCTCTCTTCAGGACAAAGCCTTGAGAGAGCCAAGGGCCAGACAGCATCGGCTGCCATGCCGGATTTGGCCCGCGGGCCGTAGGTTGCCCACCCCTGGGTTAGAGACTGCCACTAAAATCTGTACCTTCAGATAACTCACCATTACATGAACACCGGCAGGTCTGCTATTAAGTTGAATTTGCATGAAAGTAAAAGAACAAGTCCACGTATTAAGTGTAACTCCAGCTATAGTTAACATAGTTCATTTTAATCCATAGTGTCATCTGTCAGTGCTTATTTGTAGTACATGTAGTCCCCAAGTTATAAACAAAATAGGTTCCGTAAGGTTTGTTCTTAAGTTGAATTTGTATGTAAGTTGGAAAATGTACATTTTTAAGTCTAACTCCAGTCAAAAATATAATTTTTGTAGCATAGGGAAGAGATAACACCCCTGTGGTGTTTGTTTTGCTGTCTGTGCCCCTGTTGAGAAGATTTCTCCTCACTTTCTGTCCCTGTGTGTGCCTCCATGATAACCCAATCCAAGAAGTTTACACTATTTTCTGGAATTGTTGCAGTTAATTTTTGGAATCACCAATATCGATATTTGTGCTGATGCAGCATATAATGCCTTTTATTTTAACAGAAACAACCCTTCTGTAATGATGTTGATTATTTGTGTGTAAATGTTGTGTGACATGTGTTAAAATGTATGTTGTTTTGAATGTTCTATGGGTTGTTTCTGTGGGTGAAACAGAAGGGAGGCATGGCAGAAGCTTAGAAGAGCTGTCACCATGGCAACCAGGGCTAGAGGCTAGTAGAATGTTCAGGTTTGAATTCTACAGTTGGAAAAGAGCGGGAAGCCAACTGCCAAATGAGAGGGGGAGGAGTTATGTTCTAGTTTAGAGTGTCCTAAGGACTGAAAGAGAACGGTCCAGTGTTAGTGTGTGTCTTAAGGTCTGCTAGTGAGCAGTCCAGTTAAAGGGTATAGAGACCCTAGTTAAAGTTGCAGGGGTTTATAGAGGTTTAGTGGAAACCCTATAATAGGTCCCCATTGTGTTATGTAACAGAAAAAGTTGTGCCTCTAAGGAAGTTTGAAACCAACCAAGATTGTACCCATTTGTGTCAAAATAAATTGTTTGCATCTTAAAAGGAAAACACCTCTCCTGATTCTTTTATTGGTGGTGGCCCTCAAAGTCAGTGGTCAGCCGGATAAATGGTGGCAGCGTGGTCAAGTGGTCACTGAGAAGTTTTAAAACTCCAGTCAGTTAAATGGTGAAGGGGTGAGACAGTACCCTGCCAATAAACGTGAAGTTGCTGAGGTAACTTCGAGGTTTCCTTGGATTGGAGGTCAGCAGTGTGGACATAGAAAGATTGTCCAGTCTGAGGCCGGTCAAGAAGTGGAGTGGTCACATGTTGGCGGCAGCGGTGGGATCTTTGGGAGAGGGTCCACCCTGTCCAGCCGGTTGATTTGAACGTAGCTTCACCGCACCTTCCATTTCAAACTTCAACTCATAGTAGTTTAGAAGGAGAGGGGCTAGGACCGGGAGCACCCATGTAGAAGTACCTTGTACGTGTGCCCTCAGGACATACCTGTGAATATGGTAGTACAGAGAAAAGTCCCTCCCCAAAAGATCACAAAACCTGGGCACATTCATATAAGGAAATATTATCATTCAGATAATCAGAATCTGAGGTACATATACAGAACTTAGTAGGTCATAACCATAACATTTGATTGTGCCGAATAACAGACTGGCAAGTTGTAGAAATGGATTCAGCAAGGACTAATCAGCATCCATTGGGATTACTAATGCCAGATAAATGTGATTTCTGATTACTTGAGAGTTACTACTTTAAAAAGGTCTAGCTAAGCTATACCATACCCCATATTATACAATACCAGAAAAACTGTATTACTTCATTATAATATATTAAGATTCATTATTTAAAAGTGAATAAAGACAAATAAATATAAACTTAATATAAAATATATACTATAAAACAGCTTTGTGAATGCATCATTGGTTCGTTGATTTGTTTTGCCAGTTGCTTAAGACAGTGTTTCCCAACCTTTTTTGAGCCGGAGCACACTTTTTACATTTACAAAATCCTGGGGCACACCACCAACCAAAATGACACAAAATGACACTCTAATACACTAATACATATAGTTAATATGTTTTAAAATGTATTTATACACTCAGTGTGAAACCTGGGCCTGTTTCGATGAACTCAACATAGATATCCTGGCAGGAATGGCAGAAAGACACAAACTTCCCACACAGAACTCCCATAACCAAGAGAAAATACTATAAGAGTTTGGTGGGCATTGACCTTGAGTTTTGGGGTTGTAGTTCACCTATATCCAGAGAGCACTGTGGACTCAAACAATGTTGGATCAGGACCAAACTTGGCATGAATACTCAATATGCCCAAATGTGAACACAGATGGAGTTTGGGGAAAATAGACCTTGACATTCGGGAGTTACAGTTTTTGGGATGTATAGTTAACACACATACATTTTATTTCCTAAATAGAAAAATGTGTACAGTGTTCCCTCGCTACTTCACGGTTTGCTTATTGCTGACTCGCTGTTTCGCAGATTTAAAAACATATTAATTTAAAATATATATCATGGTATTTTCACTGCTTTGGGGGTTTTTGCTGCCGCCACTCTCCAAACCACTTTCCCTCCTCAGTCCTCCCTCCCTCCAGCCTTGAAGGGCCTTTCCCATTTTTCCTTCACTTTATTTTGAGTTTATAAAGACTTAAAATAGTGTATAACTACTAAAATAATGTATAAATATTAAAATTAATAGAGTATCCCTACATCGTGGTTTTTCACTTATTGCAGGCGATCCTGGAACCTAACCCCAGCAATAAGTGAAAGAACACTGTACTATAGCTGAACAGAAAATACAATACAATTTAAAAAAACATTTTGTCACATGCTGTTACTGTACGTGAAATAAAAGTTTACATCCTAGGACTCTTCCACACAGAGTCCTAGGATGTCAACTTTTATTTCATGTAGAATATCAAGGCAGAATAACCCACAATATCTGCTTTGAACTGGTTCAAAGCAGATAATGTCGGATTTTCTTCAGTTGTGTGGAAGGATCCCCAGATGGTTGCTACAGCAGGAAGATGGGACAAATGTCACACTTCCAGTGTTACTGTACACCAAAACAAAATATTGTGATCTGAGCAAGTTTGCTATTTTTGCAGGTGAAAATGAAAGGACTACTGAATCTGAAGTAGCCACTACCAGTAAGTGTCCATCCCAATGTGTAAAACTTTAATGTTTTATTGATGTCCTTAGTAGTACTCTAAATTGTTCTTATATCCAAATGGCTGCTACCAGCCCAATCTTGCAGAACATCCAGTTGAAATCTTCCTCGCTAGTTTTCTTGTACCTCTGAAATATGTATTTGGTGCAATTATGAATGTCCTGTTGAAAACTTAGTTTTAAAAGTAGATGTTTTTAGTGAGGAAGGGATCATTGTGCTAGATCACTAGATCACTTTGTTTGTCTCAAAGTCAAAATTTGAGGATGGCAAAATATGACAAAAAGGCACTTTCTTTTCTCAAGTGGTGTTGGGGACATTTGGAGTACAAAAGTAGTTGTTTAATCATTTACATTTCCAGCATCTACTGTACTTCCAGAAACAAATGAATGTAAGTCATCATCATTTTTGTTTAGGTAACTAAGGGCCCATCCAGACAGCCCCTTTAATGCAGGAGTTCCAACAATTAAAAGGGAGCCATCCAGATGACATCCCGGAAAAACACAAATTAATTCACCACAAACCAGGAAACGTCTAATCTGTGGTGAATTAATTTGTTAGTGGGTTTATTCCATGCCTTCTATCGAAACCACAAATTGTCTGTTCTACTAGAACTACAACACACTACAGGGAACAAAGAGTACATAAGTAGTGCTAGAACATATGTATTGAATCAACGTTTCATTAGACTCACTGTGTTCACCGAAATGCTGAACCATACAGAGTAGCAAAAGAGGAAAAATCCGGTATAGCTATTCAGTATATATAGTCCACAATTCAAAAGTCCAGTATAGTATTACTCGGATTAGTCCATATACAGTCCATTAATTCATATATAGTCCATCAGAAAACTGTGTAGTAATCCCAAGTGGAAACGGAGAACACAGGAGAAAACCACAGTAAGAATATCCAAAGCGGAATGCCAAAGTATATCCTATGTCCAACCCGACTCCGCACATAGGATATACTTTGGTGTTCCGCTTTGGATATTCTTACTGTGGTTTTATCTTGTGTTCTCCGTATAAATAAACAAACAAACAAACAAACAGATAGATAATAGCAGAAGTCAATCTGATTTATATCAGTTCACATATTACTGATAAATTATTGTGAAAACAACTAACAGTTTCTTAACCATGTTCATGTTTCATTTTGAAAGCTCACTCTCAAGAATTTGCTACAGGTGTAAGTCCATAACATTCTTTTACATCCTAAACCCAAATTATTCCCAATTCCCATGCCATATCTATACTTTTTCATCTTTTCCTTGTTCCCATTGTTGTTCATCATTATATCTCAACTTTTTCCCATTCTGTGATTCAAAGCAGCTTACAACAGTTAAAACAAATGCTGTCCAAATGGACTTATTCTGTGCAACATTCCCAGCTGGGGATTTGGAGAGAAAACAAAGATTTTTGGGACATGGTTTTTCTGGATGTCAAATAAAATTTGACATCTCAGAGGGTTGCTACAATTACAGACATACCTGTGATTTTAACCTGAAACTTGGGGGGGGGGTTGAACCCTTAACCCCCACCCTCCCCCCACCCCAGCTACAGGCCTGGAAGCTAGTTGGGTAACTGTTTAGGATCTCTTGGGGGGACCCTGAAATCAACTCAAATATAAATGAGTAGTCCATGTTGCCCTTCAGGATTGGCATACAGGTTGAGCATCCGTTATCCTGAATTCCAAATAAAAAAATACTCCAAAATCTGAAATTGTGAAATGCATGCAGCTGTCATAAGTCTACTTGAAGAAACAGATTTTTGGCACAAAAGAAGGATGGGAACAAATATCCCAATTCCACTGCTATAGGACACCAAAACAAAACCTAGAAACTGAGCATTTCTGCTTTTTTAGCAGCTTTTTCTGCAGTTCCGGACACCACAACTGAAAAAACAAATAGCAGTAAGTATGAAACCTGATTTTTACCACATTTCAGGCCTTATTTATGTTTTGAATGCTACCTTAAATTAATTCCTTATTTGGGTGGGCATAGACAGTTTGCAAAATTGTGCCTACATGCATACATTTATTAGAAATATAAATTTAGTGTGTGATCTTCACACTCAGTTTATATTTCTAACACTACCCTTTCACCACAGCAAGCTGGGGTGAGAGGCATTTGCCCCCCCCCCCGACTCCGAGGGGAGATGGAAGGTTCTGATGAACCTTCTAGGCTGGGGGCCAACCCCTTAGTCGGGCCAACCTCCGTCAGGCCATTCTGCGCCTGATTGCCTGCCCACCACTCCCGCCCATTAGCAGTAGTTGTTTGGCTGCCTTAGGAGCGGGGTACGGAATTTTACTTCCCATGCTGCGGTTAAGCATGGGCGGGTTTTTGCTGACCCCATTCTGCTGCTTAGGGGCTACTGGGGGTGATGGTTTGTTAACTAGGCTAGCGGTGAATAGGGAGGGAAATGCCATATTCGGTGTACACCCGAGGCACCCCCGTCAGGGGTGAGGGCCAGTTGGTTATGTATGCACCCTAAAGTTATTGTTGTTGGGTGAAGTTGAATTAATGGCCCTGGAATGTGAAGACGCTCTTCTCCGGTTTGGGAGAATGGACCTCTTACTCATTTTCCTCATTAGGTTGTCCTGGTTGATTAATCAGGCAATCTTGGTGAGATTGATTACAACTGATTGCAAATGATTCCTGACACCCTTTGAGATTAGTTGAGGTGATTTAAATAGGCAAATAAAATTTTGCCCAATTTGACCCAAATAAATTGTTGTTGTCTCGTTATTGTATGCTTTCAGTTGATTTTAAAAAACATTATTTCATGTTGTCATCTACTTTAGGATATTTTTCTCCCTTTGGTATTGAGCAGCCCACAAACCCCAGTTTGTTTCTGTGTTGAGAAACACTGACAGCAATCCTGGTCAGATTCGCTTCTTTACTGAAATGTATTCTGTGCAAAATTCCCAGAAACAGCCATGTTCTTCAGAGGAAATGCACCAGAAATAGCATTTTCTTCACAGGAAATAGCATGTTCTGGACCAAAAATGGTATTTTTAAAATAAATGTTATTTCCTAAGCAGAAAAATGTGTACTGTTGTTGGACAGAAAGTACTGTAAAATTTGACATCCCAGAAGGTTGCTACAGTAGATAGAGGAGACAAAGGCAACTCTTCCACTGCTAGTGAATACCAAAACAAAACATTGGAGTCTGAGCAGTTCTGCTATTTTCCAGGAGCTCATGGAAATGAAACAACCAGTGTAGCTGAAGAACTCCGCTCCAGTAGGTATTCATCCCAATGTTTAATTCTTTAATGTGTTATTGAGGTCCTGAGTTTTACTCAACATGTCTTTTATATCCAAATGGGCATTGCCAGCCTCACATTCTGTTGAAATGTTCCTGACCATTTTTGTTGTACCTCTAAAATATGTGTTTGTTGCAATTATGAACTTTTTTTTGAAAACTTAGTTTTAGAAACAGTCCTTGCTGGGGGGAAAACTGTAGGTGTTTGCTCTTCAAATCGGTGTTGTTGTTTTTCTTCTGCAATTTACTTTGTGTTTGTTTTGAGAAATGCCCATCGACTAGCCCAATGTTCAAACAAAATCCACAAACTCAGGTTAAGTTGTTGTCAAAAGCTTTTATGGCCGGAATCATAGAATTGCTGTGAGTTTTTCAGGCTGTATGGCACCACAAGACAAGAAAGAAATAACTTAACCTGAGTTTCAGTGAGTTTTTCGGGCCGTATGGCCATGTTCCAGTACCATTCTCTCCTGACATTTTGCCTGCATGTATAGCAGGCATGCTCAGAGGTTGTGAGGTCTGTTGGAAATGGGAATAAATTGCACAACCTCTGAGCATGCCTGCCATAGATGCAGGTGAAACGTCAGGAGAGAATGCTTCTGGAACATGGCCATACAGCCCGAAAAACTCACTGAAACTCAGGTTAAGTTATTTCTTTCTTGTCTTGTGGTGCCCCAGTTTGCAGTTATATTCAATTATGTCATCCTAATATAAGGATACGACTAACAGAATTAAGCCTCATTCTTATGTCAAATCATTGAGTCATCTATTACTGATAAATGATTCTGAAAGCAACTAACAGTTTCTTACCATGTTCATTTTTCTGTTTGAAAAGCTCCCTCTTCAGGACCTACTACTGGTAAGTCCAAAACATCCTTTCTAAAACGAAAATGATTCCTAATTGTCATGGCATATCTATACTTTTTTTGTCTTGTCCTTCTTCTTAATTTTTCTTCAATTAACTGTGGCGCAACTGGCTGGGCGTCAGCTGCATTAAGATCACTACTGACCGAAAGGTCATGAGTTTGAAACCAGCCCGGGGCAAAGTGAGCTTCTGACCAATTTTGTGTAGTTTGTTGTCAACCTTTGCAGCCGGAAAGACAGTTGCATCTGTCAAGTAGGATATTTAGGTACCACTTTGTGGGGAGGCTAATTTAACTAATTTAGGAGGCCATAAAAAATCTCCAGCAAACATGCGGGGAATGAGGAAGTACTTCATCATCATCAGTGTCACAGATGGATGGCGAAGTGACAAGTTGCAGGCTCGAATCCGGTGAAAGAAAACAAAGATTTTTGAGACATGGTTTTTCTGGGTTGCTACAATAGGAAGATGGAACAAATGTTCCACTTCCAGTGCTACCGAACACTAAAACAAAGCATTGGCACCTGAGCAGGTTTTTATCTTTCCAGGTGGTCTTCCAGCTGAAAGGACTACTGAAGGACTCACCTCCAGTAAGTGTGCCTCCCAATGTTAATTCATTACTGTTTTATTGATGTCCTGATAAATAATTGAACTCTAAATAAAATAAAACTCAGTTAAAAATAAATAGTTAAAAAAACAATAAATATGTGACAACGTAGAACACTTCTCAAGGCCCTGCCAAAACAAAAAGGTTTCATGTACCTATGAAAGGATAGCAGGGAGAACAATGCTTTAACCCAGGGGTGCTCATTAGGTAGATCGCAAACTACTGGTAGATCTCGTAGGGCATCCTGGTAGATCGCAGGCAAGGCGGGAAGGCTCCATCCTGCCCCGCAGTCTCCCGCCGCCGCCCAGGTGCAGAACAAGGTTGGACTGGATGGCCCTTGGAGGTCTCCTCCCATTCTAGGAACCCATTGTTGTTGTTATTGTTATTATTATTATTATTAAGAGGCTGAATGGCCATCTGTGAGGAATGCTTTGATTGTGTTTTTCCCTTATGGCAGAAGTAGGTTGGACTGGATGGCCCTTGGAGGTCTCCTTCTACTCTAGGAACGTATTGTTGTTGTTGTTACTATTAGTAGTAGTAGTAGTAGTAGCAGCAGCAGCAGCAGCAGCAGAGGCTGAATGAATATTATCATCATTATTATTATGAATAAATTCAGGGGCTTATTATATTCCCATTTAGTTGAATTCAGTTTTAAAATATATTATATGGCTCTCACTGAAATAAATTTCCAAATACTTTGCTTTTATGGCTCTCTGAGTAGTGGGTAGGTAGATCATTTTGACTTGGTTGTTTTATAAATGGCTCACATGCTGAAAAAGTGAGAGCACCCCTGCTTTAACCTCTTTAGCTCTTCAGCTTAGAAATAGAGATGAGCCCCCACCCCCCCCACCCCCCGAGTTGGACTTGACTAGATGTAATGTCAAGGGGAAACTTTTACTTTTTATCTCCTGCAATAAATAAATACAGTATGTGATGGGGATGGGATCGTGCCCTTTAAAAATACTTTTCTGATGTGCCTTCCGGACCCAGCATCAGCATTCAACATATCTCACATTAACATGAAGGAGGTCTGCATGTGTGCGGATGTATTGATTGAGTGAATTGATCTACTGCCCTTCACTACACATTTCCCATGCAGTTCATATCAAACAATATTAACAATAAATACATAAAACAACAAAGGTTGAAAGAATTAACAGCCAGATGAAGTATCAGATCACATTTTCTGCTCGCATGGGAAAGAACACATTGCGTCGATATCTGGGCTACAGCTTGGAAATGAACTGTAGTTCCCACAGTTCTTCAATCAGCTCAGGTCTGGGCGCACAGAGGAATTCTTCACATTTACACAGCATGTAAAGTTGCTAGGGAGTGTGGCCAACTTTGGGGTTATGGAAAATGTGTACACTTCTGGGGGGGCATTTATTAGAACATCCCAGAAACAAATAGATTTGATCCTGAGTGAGGAATGTGTACCTCTCCAACTATCATAGGACATCTTCCATAAGATGCAGTTTAATCACATCTGAAGAGTATGAATTCTCTTCCCATTGATTAGATTGTGCATTGAAAATTTCATGTGTGTGAGAAAAACACACACATGAAACTACACTTGATCTTAGCCAAAAGGCTGAAAAGCAATGGGAGAAAAACAGGGTTTGGAAAAGTTAAATTTCTCACAATAAACACCCAAGAATATTCCTATCCAAACTGGAATTCGTAGTTCAAAACAGCAACTTTTGTGAACTTTGGCAAAAAATCTACTCTCTACATAACCTCTTTAGAAAAAGAGATGCTGGGCTCAGGAGCATCCATGGAGAAGACCCTCTCCTGTGTCCCCACCAGACATACCTGTGATTATGGTGGTCCAGAGAAAAGGGTACATTCTCTGTATGAGCACATTCATATAAGGAGATACAATCCTGGCAGGTTGGGGAAGTGATTCAACAAGGAACGTATATGCTCCTTGCAGTCATTTTGGCAGCAGCTATTTGGTTCAGTTGAAATTTCAGTAGAGCACATAGAATTATCCAAAAAGTAATCCAAACAATAATTATTAGCAATTTTAAAAGGAATTGTAAAAAAGTACTAGCTCTAAGGCTGGTTAATGTCTCTTCAAAGTTTGAAAAATTGCATGGATTATCCCCCCCCCCCCAAAAAAACCCAAAACAAATAAACATCACCTTGGATCTCTTTACTAGTCAGTTCCACCATGAAGAGAACAAAACTTGGCATTCAACTAAATTTCCTTTTACCAGAACCTGGCCACTTTGAGTGCCTCTGGTGCCGCTGTAAGGAGGTCCTCCACTGTGCATGTAGCAGGGCTCAGACTGCAATGTAGTAAGTGGTCTGTGGTTTGCTCTTCTGCAGACTCCACTTTATAGCACCTGTTCTTAAGATGAGCTCTGCATCTCATGGTACCAGAGCACAGTCTGTTGAGTGCCTCCCAAATTGCCTAGTCTTCTGTGTACCCAGGAGGGAGTTTCTCATCCAGTATTAGCCAGTACTTTGATGACAGTCCGCCACTTAAGTAGTACTTTGATGACAGACCACCATTAAAGAATAACTACTACTGTAAACTCGTATATTTCATAGGAAGTAAATGGCAAAACTACTTTTGAGTATTTCTTCTAAGAAAACCTTATGAAATTCATAAGTGTACTTGAAGAAATAAGTTTTTGCCATAACAGAAATCTGGGAACAAATATTCCAATTCCACTGCTAATGGACACCAAAGCAAAGCCTAGAAATTGAGTGTTTCTGCTTTTTTTATCAGCTAAACCCACAGTTGTAGAGACTTTGGGATTCACCCCAATGGAAGAATACTCTACCAGTAAGTATGGATACCAATTTTTGAAATATTTGAGGTATTATTGATATTTTGAGTGGTACTGTGAATTAATTCCCTATTTGAATAGGAATACACATTGCAAAATTGATCCTGGAGATGGCACACTCAATTTATATTTCTAACAAATGTATGCATTTATTTATTTATTTATTGTTCGAATTTATGAGTCGCCACTCCCGGGTGAGTCGGGGCGACTTACATAATACATTCTGCTTAAAACAAACATAAAACCATAACGGATAAAACAGCAAAATACAATAAAAATACACAACAGCCAATGGCTTAAGTGCATATAATGCAGCAGGCCATGCTATACAGGAGGCAGAGTAGGCCCCAATCTTGCCATCAATGCCCAAAGGCCTGCCGGAACAAGATGGTTTTGCACGCCTTTCGGAATGCCACTAAGTCCGTGAGAACACGGACTCTGGAAGGCAGTGCGTTCCAGAGGGTAGGGGCGATTACTGAGAAGGCCCTCCGTCTCGTAGCCGTCAGGTGATATGTTTTAATACCAGGCACCTCTAAAAGTTGGCCCACTTCTGAACGTAATTCAATGGACTGTAAAGGGTATTATTCCCCGTTGCCATCTACATTAGGATAATGTTCTCCCTTTGGACCCACAATCTACACTCCAACTTGTTGTCAGGTTTTGTCCTTAAAACAGTCCTCGCTAGAGGGAAAACTGTAGGTGTTTGCTCTTCAAATCGGTGTTGTTGTTTTTCTTCTGCAATTCACTTTGTGTTTGTTTTGAAAAATGCCCATCTACTAGCCCAATGTTCAAACAAAATCCGCACACTCAGGTTAAGTTGTTGTCAAAGACTTTTATGGGCGGAATCACAGAATTGCTATGAGTTTTTCAGGCTGTATGGCCACGTCCCAGTAGCATTCTCTCCTGACATTTTGCCTGCATCTATAGCTCATTTGAGTCAATATTCTCTTTAGTGGTATATATCAGAAGTTGTGAGTTCTGTTGGAAATGACGATAAATTGCACATTTCCAACAGAGCTCACAACCTCTGAGCATGCCTGCCATAGATGCAGGTGAAACGTCAAGAGAGAATGCTACTGGAACATGGCCATACAGCCCAAAAACCTCACAGCAACTCAGGTTAAGTTATTTGTTTCTTGTCTTGTAGTGCCCCAGTTTGCAGCTGTATTCAATTATGTTATCCTCATATAAAACCAATTTGTAAGGTGGCATATTGGGCTGTTTTTTGTGGCTGAAGTGGCTGAATCACCAATGTCAATATTTATACTTCTTATAATATCATTTACTTTAGCATAAATGTTACCAGGTACTCTCCCTCCATCTCACAATGGAACTGCTGATAAGAAATCTATCCTTTCAATATATATCACTTGTTTATTTATTATTTATTTATTTAAAACTTTCGTGCCCCAATCTTCTCACCTCTATCGAGGGACTCAGACCGGCATAACAGCAAAAATTCAATGCTATACAATTTACAAACAACTAGAACAACATTTTAAAATACATAAAAACCCAGCACAAAACCACATCGCCATTAAAAAAATTCCACTCAATCAAAAATTTTATTTATTGTTTATGAAGTAAAGATTAATCCTGATTGAATCTAAAGGAGATGTTATACCATTCATGCTTTTCCAAAGTCATTTTCAGATTTATGCCTCCCAGTTAGTTTTAGAATATTGACACGAGAGAAGGGAGGCTTTAATCTGACTTCCCATGTGGGATCTCTGATTCAAAACACAGATTTTGATGTAAATAGGAAAATTTCAGCAGAAGATTAAATGAGAGATTGAGAGTAAGGGATCTGCATTTTAAAAAAGTCAGCTTTGTAGTGTGCTATTTTCCATTTTGTGATCAAAATATCTTTGGCAATGGGGAATCAAGAGTGGTCCTTGTAAAAAACAGAACAAAACATTGAGGCTGGGGCTACTGCCTGTAGCCACATTTTGCCCACTCCCCTCGTGTGTTCTAATTCTGAATCAGTGCAAAGAAGGCATAAGCAAAGTGGGTTTGCTTATGTCCACTGTTGTCATGCTTAGGGAAGATGAACAGAAGATGAACCCACCCTCGTAGCTGCATGTTCCAATTCTTTGAGGACTCAAACAACACCTTAATATTATTTATTTGTTTCCAGGTACGGGATACATAACAACTCCTCTATCAGGTGATTTCCCCACCCCACCCCCTTTGTAATTGGAAGATTAATACAGGATGAAGAAGCAGAGTGGAAATGTAAATCCTATGTGATTAAGCCAGTTTGTGGTGACCAGAAGCTTCTCAGCGGGACACAAAATGAAAAAGCACATCAAATTATATTGAATTAATAACATAATGGGAGCATGGATATTGAAAAATCCTAATTTGATCTTGTGCTGCTGCTTCTCCTCCTCCGTCTATCCAGCTTTATCTCTCTTTTTAAAATGCCCACGTACCTATGGGAAGGTTTATTGAATATTCACAAGCTGGCAAAAGGGGTGGATGAATAAATATAACAATTCCGGAACAAAGGAAGAGATGATCAAGTTGCAAATTCTACTTTTTCAAGTATACCAATAGTTATATATTTCTTTTGCATGATGTCATTTTTGTATTGTAATTTCTAGGAGGCCAATGTGGCGGCAACACCTCAAACCCCAATGGATACATCCTTGGGCCATATTATCCTGGAAACAATATCAGCGAACAGTGTGTCTGGGAAATTACCGTGGACCCTTTTCATTACATAGTTCTCCGTTTTTTTCAAATTAGGTATGGTTAAGGAAATGGCTGACTTTCTGTTTTTTCTTGTAGATTTATTTTTTATTTATTTATTTAAGGCATTTATATCCCATCCTAGGGACTCAGGGCAGCTAACAACAGGCACAGCACAGTGCCCATAATAAGAAAAGCATAAATATACATAATATAATAAAAACAGTATAAGAACAATATAAAAATATTAAAACACATTTAATATTTAATATCATTTTTCAATTACTTAAAGCCCCAAATGTAAATGAAATAGCTGTTCAGTTTGCATTACTTTGCTTGATGTTATAGAATTGAAGATTTAGGAACCTGGACATCTTTGCAATTCTTCAAATAATTACGATAGTTTGTCCCCCAAATTCGTATTTTTAAAAAACCTTGTCATAAACTACAGATATTATTTGCTGCTGTTTATATTTATTTATTTATTTATTTATAATTCAAGCTTAATAGACCGCCTCTCCCGAAGCTCGTAGCGGTTTCCATAAGTAAAATCACACAAATCACACAAAACATCATAAAAACATCACTAAAACATCATTAAAACATTCCTAGCAATAAACATGTCATGAGACATCACAATGGGGGATCAAGACAGTCTGCGGTACAGGACGGACTTGTTGTTACAGTCCCAGTCAGTCGCCAAAGGCCTGCCGCAACAGCCAAGTCTTGCAAGTCGGTGGGAGGTCACATGAGAGGGTTAAAATTATTAATTTGTATGTTTTTTCTTCTTCTATCAAATAATGCCATGCATATGGAGTGGGAGATCCTGGGAGTTGTAGTTCAAAAGGAACTTTCTTAAGCTCAGCTGTTGTGTAATTTGTAGTCACAAGAGTATAGATCAAGGCTGAGAAATCATATCTTACTGGAAAATACAAACACAAAAAAGTTCTGGGTTCCTATTGAAAACAGGGGATTGAATATACCTAAAATGTCAGCCAGCAAGTGCAGTGGTCTGCTGAATTAGAAGTGTGGGAGCCCTGGGCTCAAAACCGCACTCAACCATGGAAATTACTGGGCAACTTTAGGAAGTTCTCTCATTGGAAAGCTTCATAATAGTTTCACCTTGGGGTCACCAAAATCAGAAATGACCTGAAGGCGCACAACAGCAAAAAAAAATGTGAGAAGTGTTGGATGCTAGGAATGGTGGTTCCTAGAGGACATCCTTTCTTTTCTCACATGGAGGACAATATTCTGAACAAACATCATTACAAAATGCTTAGGACTCCTTTGTGTCTAGAAAAAAGCTCTTATTCTTGTAAAATTCACCTTTCATATTTGGTTTATTGGGTTCTTCAACACTCAAAACATAGCCTGACATACTGGAAAATCATTGCCAGATGGAATAAAAAGTGCTGAGCCATTGACTCATTATTCAACAGAACCCATGAACTCAACTTTCTATGAAACATGTATCATTGAAGGTGGAATCAAATATTCTTTGTCTTGTTTAGTATGATGTTCTCATGCATAAAAGGATGACATAGTAAGATAGCAAAAGTAACTTCTTAACTTACATCCACACAGTCTGGACTGCAGTACAGAATATGTTGAGATTACTGATGGAAGCCTGAATTCCCCTTTTGTACTTGGAAAAATGTGCTCTGAGGCCTATAGCGGCTATACCTATACCTCAACTTCCAATGCAATGACCATTTTGCTGCACAGAGATTCGGATTTATCAGGAAATGGCATTGCTGCTTATTATAATTCTACCCAAGGTAAGAGCAATCTACCTAACTACTCAAGTTAATTTTAATTCAAAGTGTCTTGTTTTTATTTTAAGTACAGGCAGTCCTAAAATTATGAACAAGATAGGTTCTCTGTATGGTTGTTCTTAAGTTGAATTTGTATGTACATTGGAATAGGTACATTTTAAGTGTAACTCCAGCCATTTTTTTTTTGTAGATTTGGATAGCACAGGGAAGGGTTGTCACCTCTGTAATGTTTGTTTTGCTGTTTGTGTGCACCCTCATATAGTAGCAGTTTTGGAAGTAACTATTCATTTGTTTCTCAAAACATTAAAATAGTAAGATTTGTTATTTTTCAAATAAGCATTAGAAAAGGAATTATGTGCAAATAATCATTCCCAACATATAATTTTTAGCTATGTTGCTTAATTATTAAAATAATTTACATAACAACCTTCATCTTTACTGATGCCAGGGCTGTAGCCTGGATTTTGATTCGGGAGGGGCTGAGTTTGATTCGGGAGGGGCTGAGTCTGAGAGACAGAGGATCTACCCTAGCAAACCTTTTGTATCGTTATCCCAATACCCTGATGCATATGGGATATATTGAGCATGGCGATCAGATCATGACATGAATACACATAACAGTTAAATAATGTACCAGTAAGGCATTAAAACCAAACAACATACAATACAAATAGAAAACTGCAAAATCACATTCAAGAGCTAAAGGGAGAAAGTACTTCAGAACAGGTCCAACAGCTATACAAAGAAATGATTTTGAGGTGGCACTGAAATTATTTGTGCATTGGTGCCAGTCCCACCTCCATGGAGGTTGTTCCATAAATGTGATAATACAACCAAAAATATTTTTTCTTCTCTTTTATTATGTCATATTTACTCGAGAAAATTGGTAAAGAGCTTTCCTTCATGGTGTTAAGTCATGAGCTGAAACATGTTCCATAAGCAGGCCTGTAGTCAGAGATGTGTGTGTGTGTATGTGTGTGTGGGGGGTGGGGGTGGTGGTTAAGGATTCAACACCCCCCCCCCCAAATGTTTCAGGTTTTAAAAAACTGGTTTACTCATGAATTTTAGTTGGTTAACTAATTCATAAGTAAACAAGAGTTTGGGTTTTTTTAAACCTGAAATATTGGTGAGGTCTTGGACCCTTAACCGCCACCCCCCTCTTGCTACAGGCTTGGAAACTAGTTGGGTAACTGTTTAGGATCTCTTGGGGGGGGGGGCTGCATCCTGAAATCAACCCAAATACAAATGAGTATCCCATGTTGCCTTTCAAAATTGGCATAGAGGTTGAGCATTCTTTATCCTGAATTCCAAATTGAAAATACTCCAAAATCTGTAATTGTCCACTTGAGTACACAAACTTTGTTTCATGCAGACAAAAGTATTTAAAATGTTGCATAAAATCACCTTCAAGGAAAGTATGTATGCATGGTGTATATGAAACCTAAATGAATGTTGTGTTTAGACTGGGGCCCTATATCCAAAATATTTCTTTTAGCTATGAAAGTATATATGGTTTGGGCTCAGGCTACTTATCGAACCGCATCTCCTCCTACGAGCCCTGAGGTCATAAGGAGAGGCCTTGTTCTTGGTCCCACCACCGTCTCAAGTGCGGCTAGTGGGAATAAGAGAGAGGGCCATCTCAGTGGTAGTTCCATGGCTCTGGAACTCCTAGAAAGATTAGAATGCCCCCACTCCCAGCTGTCATTTTGGAAGCAGGTTAAAACCTGTCTTTAGAAGCAGGCCTTCCCTGAAGACGATTAGCAGACGGACAGCTATAGTGGTATGCAATACTTGACCTATATATACTGGAACTCCGGCGAGTGATTTGTTTCTTATGGCCTAAAGAAATAGGATATTATATGGCTTATAAATTGTATGTTTAGTACTTTTAATGTCAGTTTTATATACTTTGTTATGAGATTTTAAAATATTTTAATGTTGTGATTTGTTAATTGTTACATGCGGATTTATGTTATATTTCTGACTGAAACTATGTTTTATTGATTGTAAGCCACTTTGAGTCCCCTTGTAGGAAGAAAAGCAGGATAGAAATAAATAAATAATAATAATATCGGCTGTACCAATTAATTTTCAGGTAGCCACATTCTACTAGTTGAAATTCCCTGGTAATTAAATCCAATAAGTTTACTGGAATTATTGTAGCTAATTTTTGCAATCACCAGTATCAGTATTTGTGCTGATGTATCATATCATGTCTTTTATTTTAACAGACCCTTCATCTCACACTACTGGTAAGATGTATGTCACTTGCTTATGGAATATAATTAAACCAGACACTCCATATATGCCACTGGTTTATGAAGTAAAGATGATACCTGCCACTCAATTCCAAACTTGATGTAACACAATCCATGGTTTTGCAAAATCATTTGCAGATGTGTGCTTCCATGATAACCCAATCCCATACATTTACAGTATTTTCTGGAATTATTGCAGTTAATGTTTGAAATCACCAGTATAAATATTTGAACTTATGTAGCATGCAATGTCTTTTATTTTAACAGAAAGCCCATCAACTACACCTTTTCCATTTCACAATGAAAGTACAGGGAAGATGCATGTTACTTGTCTAGGGAATAAAAATTAAACCTGACAGTCTGGCCAGGAGTCCCGCTGCTGCATTCTGCACTAGTTTAAGTTTCTGGATAATTGCCAAAGGTAGACCAATGTAGAGAGCATTACAGTAGTCTAACCTCGAGATGACCGTTACCTGGATCACCGTAGCGAGGTCACTCCCAGTGACGTAGGGCGCCAACCGCCTAGCCTGTCACAGGTGGAAAAAGGCAGATCTGCTGACAGTGGAGACCTGGACCTCCATTGTCAGCAGTGGGTCCAATTGGATCCCCAGACTCTTTACTAAGGATGACAGGCGTAATGCCTCACCGTCCAGAGTAGGCAGATGTGTGCTTCCATGATAACCCAATCCCATAAGTTTACAGTATTTTCTGGAATTATTGCAGTTAATGTTTGAAATCACCAGTATAAATATTTGAACTTATGTAACATGTAATATCTTTTATTTTAACAGAAAGTCCGTCAACTACAACTTTTCCATTTCACAATGAAACTACAGGTAAGACGTATGTTACTTGTTTAGGGAATAAAAATTAAACCTGACACTCCGCTCCAATCCTGATGTGACACAATCCATGATTTTCCAAAATCATTTGCAGATGCATGCCTCCCACTCAGGATTAGGTACTGGCATGGGAAAAGGGAGACTTTAATTGGGGGACAACTAATTTAGTATAAGGGTTGAACTAGTTTTTTGCAGCCCTGTTCCAGTCTTTGGTCATACTGTCTGAAAAATCAAATCTATACACTTAACATCGTAAACAGAAATCTATTACTTCCAGGAAAAGAAGTCTTATGGTAGTGTTGTAAAATGTGTGGCCCAGTTATTGTGACATAATACATTCTACACATTCTCACCTTCATTTTTGGTACTTTCAAATAATACATCATTTCTGGGCTAAATTTAGATTTTTGGGGCAAAAGTTGTTTATCCTTGTCTTAATGATGTTCTTAACTCTTTCATGTATTAGCTATATCGGATTCCCAGCTGGTTAAAGGGATTTTCTGACAGTCCTGATCCATAATGGATCTTAGATTTGACATATTTATTACATGTAAAGTCTGGAATAGATGTTCTACAATCCAATCTTTCTTTTAAGCATAGGATAACGTTTAGATGATGTTTAAGGACTCAATATAATGTTTGTCCACTTGTCACTAATCAAATGAGAAGGACGATCATACAGGATGTAGTAGATTTACCTGTAGAAGTGCTAATCTCACATAGATTGACTCTTATTTTTCTCACATTTGCAGCTTTCATAGTTCCTAATACAAGTTCAGCAACAGTTTCTTCAAGATGTAAGTTCAATTTTCTCCCTATTGGGTAAAATATGCTTGTGCAAATTTGAGCAAGAGTTCTAGCTCCAAACCAAACCAACTCCTCTGGATAGATGATCTGACATTTATTATTATTATTTATTTTGATTTGTATACCACCCTTTCCATACAAGCTCAGGGTGGTTTACAGTATATCAAAACATACAATCATTAAAAACAGATAAAACAATAAAAGTATCGCTAAGCAGTATTATTTTAGCACCCTAGGGAGGTACTAAGAATTAAACGTCCGCCGGAAGAGAGCTGTCTTACAAGCCTTACAAAATGCAGGCAACTCCTTGATCGTTCGAACCTCATTCGGCAGGGCGTTCCATAAACTCGGTGCCACAGCAGAGAAGGCTCTCTGCCTGGTGGAGGACAGATGAATCTATCTTATAGGGGGGACCCTTAGCAGGTTTTGATCGGAGGGATCTCTGGGGAACATATGGGAGTAGACAGTCCCTCAAGTACACTGACCCCAGACCATATAAGGCCTTAAAGGTCAAAACCAACACCTTGAAGGTGATCAATAGGCAACCAGTGCAGTTGCTGCAGTATCGGGGAGATATGGGTCCTGGTCCACACTCCGGCCTGGAGTCTCGCTGCTGCATTCTGCACTAGTTTAAGTTTCCAGATAATCGCCAAAGGTAGACCAATGTAGAGGGCGTTACAGTAGTCTAACCTCAAGATGACCCTTAGCTGGATCACCGTAGCGAGGTCACTCCCGGTGAGGTAGGGCGCCAATCGCCTAGCCTGTCACAGGTGGAAAAAGGCAGATCTGCTGAGAGTGGAGACCTGGGCCTCCATTGTCAGCAGCGGGTCCAATTGGACCCCCAGACTCTTTACTAAGGACGACGGGCGTAATGCCTCGCCATCCATAGTAGGCAGCCGGAGCTCACCCCCACCCCACCCCCACCCCCGAGCAACCCAGCCATAGAATCTCTATTTTTGATGGATTCACCTTCAATCGGCTGGCTCGCACGGCCAGCCGATTGAAGGTTGAAATCACAGCTTCAAGTCACAGTTGGAAAGAATTGGGTACAGAGTCAAGTCAGCCGTCCATCCTCAGCACCAGCTGGGTGTCATCGGCATATTGATGACACTCCAGACCAAAGCTCTGCACCAGTTTCGCAAGTGATCGCATGTAGATGTTAAATAATAAAGGGTGAGAGAATGGCTCCCTGAGGGACCCCACAGCTTAGTGGGAGCCTCTCGGAAACCATGCCTCCCCTCTCCACTGGCTGGCCTGGTCTAGGAGAAAGGGCAGTCCCCCTAACGGCAGACACATCCAGGCGGTGGGTTAACAATGTATAATCTACCGTATCAAAAGCTGCCGTGAGGTCCAATAACACAAGCAGTGCTGATCCTCCTTGATCCAACTGGCAGCAGAGCTGGTCTGTGATGGCGACCAGCACAGTCTCTGTCCCATGCCCAATATGGAAGCCGGACTGGTAGGGATCTAATCCAGCTGTGTCATCGAAGAACTGCTGCAGCTGTAAGTTATAATTAACTTTTAACAGCAGCCTCTCTCACAGGAACAAACTGGATATACTCCATTATTGCCAAACTCCATGACTTTCCATTTGCCTTACTCATTTGTACAGAGAGATGATTACTTGTTCATGTATCCACTTAGTTGCTTCATGAAATTTCCCCTCCTGGTTATTTTGCCTTGCCAGTGTGCTGTACTCAAGTTTAATGTAGAAATAAACACACATTTCAGGAGACAATTAAAGCATATCTGGTTCAACTGCTGCCTCCTGAAAAACCTTTGCAAGAAATGACACTAGAGTATTCATTTCATGAAGCTCTGGCACGAGGAATCATTCGTTTTCTTGGTTAGGATTGATAGCTGTTTTCTCACATGACAGATATTTAATAGTGGATTTTGGACAACACTACAATTCATTAATGGTCTGACAGGACTGTTTGAATGTGGTATTGAATTTCTAGAGGTGGGAATCAAAAAATTAATTTTTTAAACATATTTTTATTAAGGTTTTTAAAATACATTCAATGGGATGTGGGGAGAAGGAGTGGGAAGGGAGTGATGGTGGAGGGGTAAAGTTCAAAACCCAAAACATAGCCAGCAAAAATATGGCAAAGTCCTGGGGCAGAGAAGAAAAGAAGATAGAAAGAAAAAAGATTTTAAAAGATAAAAGGTGTTGACTTCCATTCTTATTCCAGGCAGTTCATAGTCTATTGCTGTTTTTCTCCCGTTGCTTATCTAGAGAGTTTTTCCTTGTAGCTTTATCCCACTTTCTTTCTGGTGCTCATTATCCCTTTTATCTCTTTTCTTAATTGTCCTTGTATATCTATTTATTTTCTCTATATTCTTCAAACATTGTCCAATCTGTTTGTTTCATTGGTCTTCTTGTACTTTATCTCAAAAAGAAGGTTAGTCTATCCATATCTTTTATCTCTGATAGTTTGTCGAGCCATTGCTCTGCTTGTGGGCTCTGCTCAGCTTTCCAGTGTTTGGCATAAGTTATTCATGCTGCTGTAGTGATGTACGTAAATAAGATGTCCTCATTTCTATCTAATTTTAGTTCTTTGTCTGGTAATCCTAGTAAGAAGTATTCTGGTTTACGTGGGATTTTTCTTTTTAAAATCTTTTGAGTTTCTTCTTGTATTCGTCTCCAGTAGTTAGTGGCTTCTTTGCAGGTCCACCACATATGATAGAAGCTTACTATATGTGATTTACATTTCCAGCAATTGCTCTGGCTGTTTTTGTACATTACACTAATGTACAAAACCATCTATGGAATATATTCAGACATGTACAATCTATGGAATATATTCAGCCCAGGGTTGTAGCGGGGGGCTTGAGGGGCTCACCCCCCCCCCAAATTCTCAGTGTTGTCCACGAGACATTATTTAAATTGTTATGGTACATTATTTAAACTGTTATGTGTAATCATATCATGATCTGATCACCATGCTCAATATATCCCATGTGCATGGGGGTATTGGGATAATGATACAAAAGGATTGCTAGGGTAGATCCTCTGTCACTCAGACTCAGCCCCCCCGAATCAAAATCCTGGCTACGGTACTGCTTCGACAAATAGGTAATTTATTGGTGAGGAACAACTAATGTGAACTTACACACAGACGAATGACTCTAACTAAAATCTATACGACACATCTATCCAGCTATGTGTGTGTGTGAGAGAGAGGGAGAGAGAGAGAGAGAGAGAGAGAGAGAGAGAGAGAGAGAGAGAGAGAGAGATTTCACTTTTTGATTCTACTTACGATATTGATTTAGATCGGTCCTTCTTGACCTGTAGGTCCCCAAATGTTTTGGCCTTCAACTCCTAGAAATCATAACAGCTGTTAAACTGACTGGGATTTCTGGGAGTTGTGGGCCAAAACACCTGGGGACCCACAAGTTTTTTTCTTTCATATCAGGAATGACTTGAGAAACTGCAAGTCGTTTTTGATGTGAGAGAATTGGCCATCTACAAGGACGTTGCCCAGGGAACGCCCTGATGTTTTACCAGACATGTCCCGACATGAGAAGCTGGAGCTGACAAACGGGAGCTCGCCCCACTCCCCGGATGCAAATTGTTGACCTTTCCGTCAGCAATCCTACCAGCAGAAGGGTTTAATCCATCTTGGGGCTGGTAGATTTAAAACACAGCCGAGGAGTATGTGCCTCTCAAAATGATGCTGAAGTGCAATTCTCAATTTTTCACCAGTGACAGTGTTGGCTGAGGCTGATGGGAGTTATAGTTTAGCAACACTTGAAGGGCTGCACAATTCTTAGCCTATTCTAAATGTTCAAAAATTCTTATATACAGTATCTTGACAACTCTTTTCTAAAATAGGCCTACTGTACTATGAATATTAATTAACAGCATATTTGTACAGCCAGGGTAAAGAATGACTGTATGTTGGGTGCAATCTGTAAATGTGGCTATGAAGGCAAGGGTGTCCTTGTTCAGAAATGGCAAATGGGGGAGAAAGAGTCAAACTAAGAGTGCAAACTGTAAACACTCATATTCCCAATTCAAACACAGATGAATTGAGGTCTGAATGGGTAGCATGAATGCTTTCAGTCGACTGGCAGTTCTTATCTACTGCATTTTACAAGTTTTCAAAGGTTTGCAAAAATGTCAGGCTGATAAGCAATAGTGTGTTTCCCCATCACACACTCTCTTGCATCTTTTGCTTCAACAAAGCTCTGCTTGTTTTTCAAAATAGCTTCCATGATGCTTTTAAACAACCTGACATTTTCTTTTAAATAGAGGCTGAAATTTTCACCACCCAAACTTTAGCAACACTTTAGAAACAAAGCGCCAGCACCCCCTAGTTTTGTAAGTACTTTAGAACCATTTAGAACCATGGATTGCACATGCCTAATGATCATGTCTCAATGGTAAACAGAGGGAAGTGTGGCTTAACAGCGAACGCAAAACAAATCCAGAAACATGCGTCTATAAACTCATGTAAATAAGTTAGAACAATTGAAAAAATATTTCTGTTTATATCAGGACACGTGAGGTGTGCCTCAGCAGCCCAATAGGCTGTATGGATCATGTAAACACACTGAAAAACATACAATATCAATGTACCAATAACAACAATTTCCTCAAAATACATGTGTTGATAGCCAGTCCATTACACGCTTAATTACATTAAGATTACACGCCTAATTACATTAAGTACATTGGAAGTCCAAATATCCGTGCGCCACAGTCTGTAAAAGAGTGTAGACAAAGATCTTATGATATTAACACAGAGGTTCCGCAAATGAGCGTGAAGAGGCGACATCGGAAAAACCAGGCTGGCAGAACTACGTTACCCAGAAGCGTCTCCAATGGTGCACGAAGTCTCGCGGGGGTAGCAGGCAGATGGTAGCTGCTCTTGCGTAACTTGGGCAAACCACATGTCCGGAAAGAGTATTCCTTAAGGGAAAATGTACTCCGTATATAGCCTCTATGGCTGGTTTGTATCCCTTCGTAGTTCCCAAGGCTAATGAAGCCTCATGCACAGGTAAATGAATATGCTAATATGCATATATCTTCCAGCTGACGGGATCACGAAGATGTATTAGGATCCTCCCGTTTCGGTCATAGCTGACCTTTATCAAGGCTGTAGATGCATTCAAAAGCATGTGGCAAATTATAGGCTGTCCTCCAATGTTCAAATATTCAAGATTCCATCCAAATATATATCAAATTCTCAGCAATCCACAGTTCATGTAAAGTATGGGGATGATTATGTCTCCCCTGGCTTTAAAAGCCTATTTTCATTGATAAAGTATTACCCTCAACTGAAAACACGTCCAACCACAGGTATTTATGAAGTGTGTACAAACATGAACATATTTTTCACTATGTATGTGTTTTTACAAGAAATTACATATTGCTTTTGATAAAGTAGGCTCTTAGTCTATCAATGCTATTTCCACAGTAAAGTCCCAGAAAATGAAACATTTCACTCAACCCACAGGTTGAGAACCACTGAGTTAGACAGTGGAGTGAGCTAATATGCATGGCATGTATCAATTGGCTCTGCTTCGATTCACAAATATTGAAACCGACTTTGTTGGGTTTGTATTACCAAATAGAAAAGTCTACATGTTAAAAGGAAACACTGAAACAGATTTTTTTTTCTTCACAAAATATTTCAAATTTAAAAAACTTGATGACATAGTGCCATGATAGATTTTCCTTTCCTGGTCTGTTAATAAACAAGGTCAATTCGCCAATTAAGCAAAGTACAATTATTTTCTAAAGTTATATATTTGGGGTGCTATTAAGAGGCAACAATTTCTCAATTGTTTCATGAATACCACAAAGCACACCACTGAAACAATGGAGATTTATCTTTAAGCATCTGAAATGGGGCCCCAAGCAAATTTAGACCTGGTTGTACTGATGTCTATATGTACTCACATTACACTATTTAAATTTTCTCTGTACCATCCTTCAGCACTCTCGTGTTCTGGAGCACATATGACTGCACGCATCAAAAAACCCTATCTTCGGTTACTAGGCTATAATGCATGGGAAGTATATCTAAATTCATCAGAGTCCCGCTGTAGACCCCAGATTACATATGAATATGTTATCTTCAATATACCATTCAATGGTTGTGGCACTAAAAAACAGGTAAGAATTTATTAATTGCTTTGTTACAGTTTAAACTGTGTGTCTATTCATGTGTCATTCTGACATGCTTATCTGTGTATTTCCATCTATCTTAATTTTCATGCTCTCCGTATGTAGAGTGAGATAGCATGAAGTTGGGTGTCTCTGCTGCAATGAGCTGGCATTTGCCAAGAAAGAGGTGGCTTCTAGGTGGCACAAGAATGGGCAAGGAATTATTGGTCTATAATATCAGTTCTATATACTGTAGGTAGTAAGTAGCCCTGGGCAATCATGGTTCTAAAGTACTTACAATACTAAAGTTCCGGTGGCAAACACTAGGTGGCGCTGGTGCTTTGCTTCTACAGTGTTGCTAAAGTTCTGGTGGTGAACATTTCAGAACTCTAACAAAACTTTCAAAACTTCACTATTATTTCATTATTGGCGATTTTTAAAACAGAACCAATTAGGAACTGCCATTTATAACAAAATTTTAAAAGTTTTGTTAGAGTTCTGAAATGTTTACCACCAGAACTTTAGCAACACTGTAGAAGCAAAGCACCAGCGCCACCTAATTATCACCACCAGAACTTTAGTTTTGTAAATACTTTAGAAGCATTTAGAACCATGATTGCCCAGGCCTAGTAGAAAGAGATGTATGTAGTCATACATAGGGTGCCATTAATGAGCTCAGTAGATCTTTTAACCTTATACAAAGAATATGTAACCTTATGAACAGTAACCTATAGGAATCAGCTGAATAGAAGGCAAATCTCAACCCATCTCCCATGCCATAACAGGACATTGGCATTGAGGTACCCAGTCTAAATGGATTGAGGGAACTGCAGCACCCACCCCAGAGGACTTGGAGGGCTGTACTTATCCCGTATTGCTCTCCATATAAATTGGAAGTCTCATGCAGATTTCTCACTCATGCAGAGAGACACGTGGACAGTGAGGGACTTTATACTTAACATCTCATAAGGATGTAATTAATATTATGATGCATGAGAACTGGTTTGGATCAAAGACTGGATCCTATTAAGAAGAGAGAGTGTTGGTCCTGGCACGTTTCGATTTGAGGATCGGCTGGCATGTATACCTTTGGTACGACCAAATTAAGAAAGAGAAAAATTTTAATACTCATTTCGTTAGAGCAGATATGAAGATACTGAAGATATGGACCAAATACAAATACAAATTGTATCCAAAAACACCAATGTGGATTTCCCCGCTGAAAGCGAGGCAAAGGAGGCTTCTAGGTTGGGCGAAATGGCCAACATATAGAGATGATGTGGGAAAAAAGAACTGAGAAATCCAATTGAAAACAGAGGAAGATATAAATCAACAATTCAAATCCTTTACCTGGTTCCAATTCATCCAATTGAAAGAAAATTATAATAAAGATAAAGAAAAAGGATTCTTAGAAAAAGATGTATTTGAAGAAAGAATAATAAAAAATGAAAAATATATTTAAGATATATAATATCTTATTGAATACAGAAGAGGAGAGAGTAAAAGAGTGCATGATAAATTGGGAAAAAATATCGGTAGGCCAATAAAATTTGAGGAATGGGAGCAAATTTGGTGTAAAAAGTATACATACTCAATGGACTTAAAAGAGAATTGGTATAAGATCTTCTTTAGATGGTATATGACACCTAAAAATTAGGTTTAATGTACAAAACAGCAAACAATAATTGTTGGAAATGTGAAGGTGAAGTAGGAACCTTTTTCCACACTTGGTGGACATGTTCAAAAGTAAAAGATTTCTGGAAGAGAATAATGGAAAATTGTGAAAAAATATTAAAGATTAAGATCTCTATGAAACCAGAGTACTTTCTTCTGGGTATAACGGATAAAGAGATGGACTTAGACCAGAACCAAGATGTTCTATTTTCATACTTCACTACAGCAGCAAGAATGGTACTTGCAACAAAAAAAAAAAAGGAAATTAAAAGAGTTAGAATCTATAGAAGAATGGATAGACAAAGTAAAGGGCATAAGACAAATGGACAAACTGACATTTGCCCTAAAAGACTCATATGATAGACCCATAAAGAAAACAGACTGGAAGGCATTTGATGATTTCTTGAAGGATAGAGAAAAATAAATAGAGAAGCAAAGGAAGAACTAATGAAGAGAAAGATGAGAGCAGGAGGAAAGAAAGGTGTTAGAAGAAGGGACGCAGCCAATATATAGAGAGAAAAATATTAGAAAGCATACAACAAATACGTAGATAAGATGATCAAAGAAGTAAACAAACCCTAACCTTATCCCTATATTCCTATGGCTTTACCTGCATGTACCTATCCCTTAGATCAGGGCTGCCCAGGAAGTCGATCGCGATCGACCAGTTGATCCCGGACCAAAGGAGCTCGATCCCAGCTGGATGGGGCGCTTCTCAGAGGGGGGCGGAGCCAGGCCATGCCAAGCCATGCCCCCTCCCCAGCTTCGGCACTCCCAGCAGCTGCTCCAGGTTTGTGGAGGGCAGGGCCAAGCCAGCCTTGTGCTAGCTATGCCACCACTGGCTTGGCATTGCCATCCTCAAGCCTGGAGAAGCTGCTGGGAGCTCCAAAGACAGAGGGGAGGGGGGGGGCTTGGCACAGCCTGGCTCTGCCCCCTGTGGCTTCCGCTCTACCAGCAGCCTCTCCAGGCTTGAGGATGGCAGTGCCAAGCCAGCCTTGTGCTAGCTATGTCACCACTGGCTTGGCATGGCCATCCTCAAGCCTGGAAAAGCTGCTGGGAGCTCCAAAGCCTGAGGGGAGGGGGAGGGACTTGGCACGGCCTGGCTCCTCCCCCCTCTGGCCAAGCCTCGCCCTGCCCCCTCCCCTCTCCAGCCTTGAGGAGGTCGGTATATCTTTCTGACTTGGTTTTAATACAAGTAGTCCGCATGCTGAAAAAGTGTGGACACCCCTGCCTTAGATGTATAGTTAACACCAATCCAAACCTACCCTTGGACATTCCCTTCCCCTGATACTTAGATAGGAGATACCTTTTATTATATGGAAAATTATGTTAAACCTTTAATAAAAAATTATTTTTTAAAAAGAATGTAATTAATATTGACTTTTTTGGCATGTAACCTTTGCCATTTTCTTCTTGCATAAAGGAAGTATTTGAAAAACTTTGTAATTCAGGACTTACTTGTAATGCAGGGAATACTATCTAGAGCAGTGTTTCTCAACCTTTTTTGAGCCGCGGCACACTTTTAACATTAAAAAAATCCGGGGGCACACCACCAACCAAAATGACACAAAATGACACTCTAACACAGTAAAGAATGCCTGGGGGTTGGTGGCCTGCTGGGAGCAGCTGCTGGGAGTGCCGAAGCCAGGAGGGGGCGGAGCCAGGCTGCGCCATGCCCCGCCCCCTACCCGCGGCTTCACCTCTCCCAGCAGCTGCTCCAGCCTTGAGGGGGCAGTGCCAAGCCAGCGGTGCCAGAGCCAACACAATGCTGGCTTGGCACTGTCCCCTCAAGGCTAGAGCAGCTGCTGGGAGTGCCGAAGCCAGGGGGAGGGGGCAGAGCTAGGCCGCGCCATGCCCCGCCCCCTCCCCCCAGCTTCAGCTCTTCTATAGAGGAGGAGCATGAGCGGTGGATGGGCTTCAGTGGGCGGGGCTCCTCCTCCACACGGCTTCAGCGAGCGAGGAGCGAGAGTCATAGTAGAGTCATGGCGGATTGGAGGCTGGCTGGGGAAATGGCCAAGGAGGCGGCGCCCGGTCCCTTCTTCTTTTTCGCCACTGCCCAGCCCTTCCTCCTCCTCCCCCAAACAGCAGGAGTTCGGCAGGAGGGGGGAGGAAGGGGGGCAGAGAGCTTTTCTCGCGGCACAGCAGGAGGTCCGTCAAGGCACACTAATGTGCCACGGCACACTGGTTGAGAAACACTGATCTAGAGGAGCGCAGCAAAGGGACTAATGTGTATTGGGGACAATATACACCCCATTCATCTCTTTTTTGTTGTTGTTTTTACAGTTACAGTTTATAGTTATAGTTTATAGCAGGGGTGCTCATTAGGTAGATCGCGATCTACTGGTAGATCGCGTAGGGCGTCCTGGTAGATTGCAGGCACGGTGGGAGGAAGGCCTAGTCCTGCCCCGCAGGCTCCCGACGCTGCCCAAGTGCTGCCTGCCCTGGGTTATCTGAGGTCCTTTCCACACAGTTGAATAAAATCCCATGTTATCTGCTTTGAATCAGATTATATGGCAGTGTGGACTCAGAAAACCCAGTTCAAAGCAGATATTGTGTTATATGTTTCACATTTTTGTAGTGAGTAGGTAGATCATTTTGACTTGGTTGTTTTATAAGTAGCTCGCATGCTGAAAAAGTGTGAGCACCCCTGGTTTATAGAGTTATAGTTCATCAGTGAAATTGTCCATTTGCACTGTAACTATAGGGAAGTATCAGGGAAGAAAAATGCTTTCAAATCACATCAGGAAACCATGTTAGGACCACATCAGGAAACCATGCCCCACTTTTTAGACACCACCACTTGAAAATTCCTAATATAATACCTGTGAACCACCCTGAGTCCCCTTCAGGGTTGAGAAGGGCGGTATACAAATACCGCAAATAATAAATAAATAACAGATCCACAATAAACATCGGTGAATTGGTTGGATGCAAAAACAAGAAAAACTAACAAAACTTGGCAAACTCCAAGGAATTATGTTGTGAGAAATTGGACAAATTTGGAAAAGCCCTGAGATAATGTTCTAATTAGATATAACTATAAAATAGATTACAACTTTTTAATAGTCAAAAGCTGGATGTTTTATAAGGCAAGAAAAAAATTGCATATATTTTTGACATAATTTGTCTTTGTTTTCTCCCCCCTTTTTATTTGTTTGTTTATTAGGAGAGCAAAAACGAAACCATCACTTACTCTAACATCATCAAGACAGCAGCCTCTGATCATATCATTACAAGAAAGAGAAACTTTCAATTTCACATCATGTGTGAAATGAGTGAAAACACCATTGTAGAAACAAAGTTTGTTGTGCAAGATTCTGTTGACATTACTGAAAAACATCATGGCCATTATGACATGACTATTGGATGCTATGAGTCACCATCTTTCTCCCATAAAGTTTATGACTTTCCCTACTCTGTTTCAATTAATCAGGAGTTATACTTTGAAGTTACTCTCAACAATCCTGATCCGAACCTAATCCTGTTTTTAGACACATGCAAAGCCTCTCCATATGCTCATGACTTCGAAAATTTGACCTATCCCTTAATTGAACATGGGTAAGTGTTTTTGTTTTAAAGTCCCTTACATCCTCTAGATCAGTGATTTTCAACCTTTTTTGAGCCGTGGCACATTTTTTTTACATTTACAAAATCCTGGGGCACACCACCAACCAAAATGATACTCTAACACAGTAATACATGTAATTAATATGTTTTTAACTATACAAGCTGTCAGTATTAATGTTTCTGCCACTTTTTAAATTTAGCTACGAGATCAGCGACAAAGTAGCTAGCTTTGAGGGCTCTCTAGTTTACCTTTGTGGTTTTTCTCAAAGAATTTGCCTGTTTCTCATTGTTTGTACGTAAGCATACAAAATAGTCCATCAGCTTGTTTTGAACAGAAGGGTGTTTCGTTTGCCGATGGCGTTTAAGCTTGCTTGGCACCATGGCGCTATTGGACAGCTGCTCACCACACACCAAGCACAGCGGAGTCGGTGCCATTGCATCCCCGGTGAAAGTGAATCCAATTTCGCTGTATTGCCTCAAGCTCACCATCTTTTCTTTTTTCTTTTGCCCACCACTCATATTAGGGCCTTTATCTGTGTCATAATTTTGTCCAGGGCCCTGTTTGGCATTTGCATTTTTCCATTCTCAAAAACTTCTCCATCACTGTCACTCGCTTGTCTTGCTGTGATCCCAAATTGCCACTGTCACTTGAGGCGCAGTTGCAGCACTAACTCTAATTTTGTTTACTTTGCCGCATCTGAGCAAATCCAAGATGGTGCGGCCATAGCACTTTCGCGTCACTTCTTAGGTGATGCGAGAGTGCTATGGTTCCATTTCTTAAAGGGACAGATGCGCCTTATAGTTTATATATGAATGAAGTTCGAAAATAATTTCCCACGGCACACCTGATGATCTCCCACGGCACACTAGTGTTCCGCGGCACACTGGTTGAAAATCACTGCTCTAGATTATTCTGTAGGAAGACTAATGTTGATAGACACACCAGATACATATACATTTAGTTGTGACCAACTTTAGGATTCTGTACTTTTTAGGTTGGTCACAATCAGATGTATACCAAGTGTCATTTTTAGTTTTCTACAATCCCCAAGCCTAAAACAAGGAAACAAAATTGTCCCCACCCTCTAAGGGCCAAAGTCTCAGTTTTGGGATGTAGAGGGTATGTGAAGCAGGGTGTATATGCTGTCCCAGAACTTCTGGAAGCAATCAACTAAACTGATCTAAACAAAGCAGATATGACTTTGATATATTTTTTTCTTCCTCAGGTGTGTACGAGATTCTACCTTCAAAAATCTGCTTTCACCAAACAGCAATGCAGCTCGCTTCGAGTTCAATGCCTTCAAGTTTGTTGACCTACATAATGAAGTTTTTTTGCAATGCAAGATGGTTGTGTGCATGGCAAATGATTCCTCTTCCCGATGCTACCAGGGTTGCTTAAGCAGAAAAAAGAGGAATGTAGACGATGATCAGGACAAAGTGGAAGTTGTTTTGGGACCATTCAAGCGCCAGGAAAACCTTCATGAAGACTATAGACAGGGTAATTCTCTGTATAATTAATAAAACTATTTTAATATGTTTTCCAACAGAATTTCAAATAATACAGAACAAAATGTTTGGCACTCAATAAAATATCAAATATAGTCATATTTATCTCTTAGGACAGTGATTTTTAACCTTTTTTTTCAGCCGCAGCACATTTTTTACATTTACAAAATCCTGGGGCACACCACCAACCAAAATGACACAAAATGACACTCTGTCATTTTACTGTCACCCTCCCCCCTCATGACGCCACTGCTTCCACCAAACCCTCCTGCCGCCGCTCCCCGGGAGGCCCACGTGCAGGAGGCCCATCACCATCCCACGGGGGAGGGCTGCGCTGAACGGCCGAAGCGCATGCAGGCTCGGCTGAGCAGGACGAATAGTAATTGAGCACACGGGGTGGCTCCGAGCCTCGGAACAAACTGTGGCAAAGGCTCACAGCCGTCGCCACCCCCAGCTCTCCTTCCTGAAAGAATTCAGCCCCCCCAGGAGTGCCTCCCCCCCCCCCGAGCATCCCTTCGGCTTCCCTGCTGTTGCCTTGGGGCCAGATCAGGAAGGAACCAAGCTGGGCTGTGGAGCTGCGCATCCCAGCCTCTGCTCTGCTCTGCAGCGAATGCAGAGCCCAGCCAGGAGAGGCCAGGAGATGAGGGGTTGCTCCCCTTCCCCGGCACGGAGGAGCTAGAGAGCAGAAAGCCTCGCCTCGAGCCTCCAGGTGCGGGGTCGGACGGGGGCAGCTCCCACAGACTCCTCCTCCCTCTCCTCCTCCTTACTGCTGGAAGGGAGGAGGGCGGAAAAGCGCCCAGGAGCCAGGAAGCAGGAGGAGCCACAGCCCGGCCAGGTAGCCCTTGGTGCGCAGAGGGAGGGAAGGAAGGAAGGGAAGGAGAGAGAGAGAGGGAAGGAGGAAAGTTCTGGACGCCAAGGGCTCTCCCTGACTGCAGCCAGGCTGGCTGGCATTGCTGCTTCGACCAGGAAAACCTCATTTCCGCTGCCTGAAGTTTCCTGCTAGGCGTTCTCTCTCTCTCTCTCTCTCTCTCTCTCTCTCTCTCTCTCTCTCTCTCTCTCTCTCTCTCTCTCTCTCTCTCCACTGTAATTTTCCACGGCACACCTGATGATCTCTCATGGCACACTAGTGTTCTGCAGCACACTGGTTGAAAATCACTGTCTTAGGAAACCATTGTACTAGTATTTATATATTCTACTATCCCTTTTATTTCTATTTTTACCAAACAAGAGCATCCAAATCCATCAGAGAATGTCAAAATTCCTTTAACCGTGCTATACATGGACATAATGATAAAATTACTTAAAGTAGCATAAGATATAGGAAGAAGCCACTCTAAAAACAATTTTAGTGCAGACTTATACTATGTAAATGTGCCCAACTGTTTTGGATTCTGCCCAGAGTCCCTTTGGGGAGATAAGGTGGAATATAAATAAAGTTTTTAATAATTATTTTAAGGGGAATAATGGGAATGCTAGTTTTAATAAATTGCATAACATGATGAGAAAGCATTTGAGGTTAGTTTGTGTTGTAGTAGAGCATGAGGCTGATGTTGCTCGTGGTAGTAGGAACTTGGGTGAGGCTACTTCTCCAGCTGATTCTTCAGCATCTAGCAGTAGTATGGAACTGGGTGGGGCTGACGAGAGCTATGCTATGCCTCAAAGGGGAAGCAAAAGGTTTACTCGAGAGCAAAGTGCAGAAGAGATCTCTCAGTGCAAGAGAGTAAGACAAATACTCACAGAGACTACAGATGAGGAGAGTTTTGAGGGCTTCCCTGGAGAGGATGGGAGTCAGAGTTCTTCAGATGAAGAGTTGGATGAGGACTGTGTGAGGGAAGTTCAAGCTGTTTGTGAGGAACCCACAAGCAGCGATACATTTCTAGGGTTCTCGGATGATACAGAATGGCCCTCAGGCTACTCTGATAACTGTTGGGGAGATCTAAGTCTTGATAAGCATTGGTACCACTGGAGAGGGTCTGCAGCTGCAGAGACAACAGCACCTGAACATGTTAATGAGAGGGTGTTGTCAAGTCCGGGTGGGTCTGATGAAGAGGGCTAATAAATTGTGAGCTTGGAGACATGGCACTTTGCAGCAGGCAAGGTGTTATGTTTGGGACGTCTGCCTTGTATCTGGAATCCTGTATCCTGTACAGAGTAACTTCTTGCTGCCCGTACCACGTTTGCCGTGGTTTGAACTGCTTTGATCCACTCTGCTGTGGACCCTTGGCGTTCTCCCTCTGTTTGACCCTGGAATTTGTGACTACGTTTGATGCTCAACCCTCTGGCTTACCTTCTCATGTCAACCTAGGACTGCAAAGACAATGCCATCCAATGATGAACATATAGAACTTGCCCTTAAACGAAAGTTTTGAATGTATGTTCTAGGCATATTTTTAGATTCTATAATACATTATTTGATTCTATATATTTTTTCTTTACAGAATTGGCTAAAAATGTGAATCCAGGGAAGGATGAAGCTTTCAGTCCACTTACTGTTGCTTCTGTACTTTTGGCGGCTATGGTCTTTGTTCTGTCTGGCTTTCTTCTAAGCAGTAAACTGAGAAGAAAAAATTATCAACAAATTTACTGATGCCAATACATTGTTTATGTAAACAGGCTAGAAAAGTTTATTAAGCACTTGTGACATCGAATCTGAAAATGCACCTGTAAAATGTACTTTTGAAAGTAATTGGTTTTTTCCCCCACAGTAAATTCTTGAGTATCTCATCAGCAAAATGGACCTAGTTATTGTAAAGGTTATAGCATCAACCACAACCAAGTTAAGACAAAGTATTGGGCTTTAAAGATTATTTCTGTTACAAAAAAATGTAACCCTATGGCTAGGAAAATTGTGACTTTCAAAATATTGTTGGACTGTAATTTCAGTCATGCCTCAAGATCAATATTGAGGAAAGCGCTGTCCTAAAACATCTTTAGGGCCACAAATTGACTGCTTTCATGGTTATGTTGGAATTTTTTGCTGAATGTCATTATGGAATTTTGAATGACATCCTCTCTATATTGTATTAAAGTTCTATGTCTGATACAAATTTTGTCATCATAATTCTACATTTGAATATTGTATGTGATTTTGTGTGTGTGTCAGGAGCAATTTGAGAAACTGCAAGTCGCTTCTGGTGTGAGAGAATTGCCTGTCTGCAAGGACGTTGCCCAGGAGACGCCAGATGTTTGATGTTTTACCATCCTTGTGGGAGGCTTCTCTCATGTCCCCGCATGGTAGGGTTGCCACTTTTTGATATAAGAATAAGAAACAGGTACCTATTAAAATAGGGAATTTTTCACAAAAATAAGGGAGACTTCATAAAAACTTGAAAATCAATTGATGATTTTCAAGTTTTTATGAAGGGCCCCTTATTTTTGTGAAAAATTTCCCTATTTTTAGGTACCTGACCTTATTCATGTGGCAACCCTATCACATGGGGAGCTGGAGCTGACAGAGGGAGCTCAACCTGTTCTCCCTGGATTTGAACCACTGACCTGTCGGTTAGCAGTCTTATTGGCAGAAGGGTTTAACCCATTGCACCATCGGGGTCTCCCATTATATGTGATAACTACATACATTTGACATGCATTACTCCAGGAGGATTTCAAAGAAGTAGCCTTGATAGTCCCCTGCAGCATAAGAAGAAGAGGGGGAGGAGCAGGACAAAGAAGGAATGTAGCAACACCCTTAAAACAAATTAGTTTTTATTTTAGCGTGAGATTTTATATATATATATATAAATCCACTTCTTCGGATAAAATACAAAGTGATATCCAAGTCACAGGACATAAAGCATAGCTGTGATATCTTTCTGAAGCCTACCGTATTACATTCCATCTACTCCAGTGGTTCTCAACCTGTGGGTCCCCAGATGGTTTGGCCTTTATTTATTTATTTATTTATCACGTTTCTATACCACCTCTCTCAGCCCGAAGGCAACTCAGGATGGTTTACACAAGGCAGTCTCTGCCCTCAATACAACACAAGCAAACAAACAAACAAAAATAACCATATAGCAACAATAGCAACCATATAACCATATAGCAACAATAAAAACATACAATTGCAGTCTCAGCATCATGTTGAAATCCGTTTCCATCACATTGTCATCATTCCATATATCTAATTAAACCATTACATTTCATCAGCAAATGACTGCTCAAACAGCCAGGTCTTGACTTTCTTGCGAAATGTCAGGAGGGAGGGGGCCGATCTGATGTCTCTAGGGAGGGTTTTCCAAAGCCGAGGAGCCACCACTGAAAAGGCCCTGTCTCTTGTTCCCGCCAGTCACGCCTGCGAAGAAGGCGGGACCGAGAGCAGGGCCTCTCCGGATGATCTTAAACATCTTGATGGTTCATAGGGAGAGATGCGTTCAGACAGGTAAGTAGGACCCGAACCCTTTAGGGCTTTAAAGGCTAAAGCCAGCACTTTGAATTGTGCCCGGTAGCAAACTGGCAGCCACTGGAGCTGGCACAACAGGGGAGTTGTACGCTCTTTGAATGCCGCTCCTGTTATCAACCTGGCTGCTGTCCATTGGACTAGTTGCAGCTTTCGAACAGTCTTCAAAGACAACCCCAAGTAGAGAGCGTTGCAGTAATCTATACGGGATGTAACCAGAGCATGGACCGCTGTGGCCAAGTCAGACTTCCCAAGGTACGGGCGCAGCTGGCGCACAAGTTTTAACTGTGCAAATGCTCCCCTGGTCACTGCCGAAACCTGGGGTTCCAGGCTCAGCTATGAGTCCAGGATCACACCCAAACTGCGAACCTGCGTCTTCAGGGGGAGTGTAACCCCATCTAACACAGGCTGTAACCCTATGCCCTGTTCAGCTTTTCGACTGACCAGGAGTGCCTCTGTCTTGTCTGGATTCAATTTCAATTTGTTTCCCCTCATCCAGTCCTACACAGCGGCCAATCACCGGTTCAGGACCTGAACAGCCTCCTTAGTAGTAGGTGGGAAGGAGTGACAGAGTTGGACATCATCTGCGTACAGATGACACTGCACTCCGAAACTCCGGATGACCTCCCCCAGCGGCTTCATGTAAATGTTAAACAACATGGGAGATAGTATTGAACCCTGAGGAGACAATGGTTGTGGGGTTGAACAGGTATCTCCCAATAACACCTTCTGAGATCGGCCCTCCAGAAAGGACCGGAGCCACTGCAAGACAGTACCTCCAAGCCCCATCTCTGCGAGGCGTCCCAGAAGGATACCATGGTCAACGGTATCGAAGGTCGCTGAGATGTCCAGCAGAACCAACAGGGACACACTCCCCCTGTCGAACTCCCGGCGTTCAACTCCCAGAAATCCTAACAGCTGGTAAACGGTCTGGGATTTCTAGGAATTGTAGGCCAAAACACCTGGGGACCCACAGGTTGAGAATCATGGATCCACTCCCACAACTGTGTGAATATACTTTATTTCCTGGTTCTGGATATCACTCTGTACTTAATATGAAGCAGTCAATTTATATTCATCAAAACTTAGGCTTGAAAGTAAATTTTGTTAGTTGCTTTAAATAATTAAATTAGGTACACTAAGATAGAAAGAGAAATGCCAATTCTACTAAGGCTCTGTGCTGGGACTAATTTGTGTCCTCATCACACAATGGAAATTCGGCATAATAATAATAATAATAAGAAGAAGAAGAAGAAGAAGAAAACAACTTTATTTATACCCCGCTGCCATCTCCCCAAAGGGACTCGGGGCGGCTTACATGAGTCCAAGCCTGTCAAAGTCTCAAGATCGGACTATTGTAATGCTCTCTACGTTGGCCTTCCTTGCTGGTGATCCGGAAATTGAAACTCGTACAGAATGCGGCAGCTCGGTTGCTGGCTGGCGCACCTATGACCAGCCACATTGCACCTATTTTATGAGAGCTGCATTGGTTACCAGTGGAATGCCGGATCACTTTCAAGGTGCTGGTATTGACCTTCAAGGCCTTGAATGGTCTCGGGCCAGTGTACTTTAGGGACCGCCTCATCCCATATTGTCCCACTAGGCCGCTACGTTCAGAATTAGGACAACTCTTGGAAGTCCCGAGTTTTAAAGTGTACCATCTCACGGCTACAAGAAGGAGGGCTTTCTTGATAATTGCCCCTACTTTGTGGAATGCATTGCCTTCCGATGTTCTTGCCCTTACAGATCTGTTGGCATTCCGGAAGGCTTGCAAAACACTTCTGTTTCGGCAGGCTTTTGGGGATTAAGGCCGCTGGCTCCTTGGATACTTGCTCCTCTGCTGTTCTATACAACTTGCTGAGCTGTATTTTATCTAGCTAATATTTGTTTTACTGTGTTTTTACTGTGTTTTTACTCTGTGATTTCACTTTTGTAAGTTGCCCCGAGCCACACCGGGAGTGGCAACTCACAAGTGCAAATAATAAATAAATAAATAAAATACAAAATACAAATACAATAGTGCATCAACAAAACCAGCAAGCAAAACAATATAAATAATATAACTAAACATAAGCAATAACACAGAAGAGATTTAAAAACACTATGGCGGGGACAAATGTAATGAATTTAAAAAATTTAAAACAATGGGCGTGTACAGAATAGGGTATGTCTAGAGTTTTAGAAAGTGAAGTAGGGAGATCAATCCAACTGGTAGATAAAGTGCTTCAGAGGACATATAGAGGGAGATTAGTCAGATCGGGCAATTATTTCCTTTATTCAGGGAAGGCACATTGGAGCATCCACGTTTTCAAGCTCCTCCTAAAGACTGCCAACGTGGGGCTTGTCTGATATCTTTCGGAAGTGAGTTCTAGAGTCGGGAAAGCCCTCTCCCTCGTCCCCACCAATCTTGCTTCCGAAGGGGGCAGGAGCGAGAGCAGGGCCTCTCCAGATGATCGAAGAGATTGTGTAGGTTCGTAAACAGAAATGCGGTCACGCAGGTAGGCGGGTCCCAAACCCCAACTTCTACTCCAATTGATCCACAGACGCCATGCCACCCCATCACACAATGTAGCCTCACTTCTGGCGGGGCTCTATGGGTCAACTGGGGCAGAAGCATCATAGACTGCTGCACTGCCAATACAGGAACTGCCCCACGTTCCATTTGGAACAACAGGGCTGCCATAAGGACAAGCCATGTGTCAATGCTTCACCACGTGTGATGGGAAGCATCAGCTGAAGCAGGGCAGGGTGTGAGGTGCCAGGATCACACCACTGTTCCCTGATTTGCCGCAGTGTCTGACGAATTGTAATGCGGGACCTCATCAATGTGATGAGGTTTGTAGTATTGAGATGGATCCCTAGTTGGATGAGAGACCACCAATGAATGTCAGGTGCTGCAGGCTGTGGGCTCTTCCATGTAGCCCTATATCTTAAAATATCAAAGAAGAAAATCCCACATTATCAGAATGTGGACTCATAACCCAGTTCAAAGCAGATATTGTGGGATTTTCTGCCTTGATATTCTGGGATATAGGGCTGTGTGGAAAGGGCCCTATGTTTCAGAGGAAAGAACTAGTAAAGCCACTTCTGAGTGTTCCTTGCCTAAGAAAACCCATTAAAATCAATGGAGTCACTATAAATCCACATAATTTATCCCATTATATTAAAAATACACACACCTCTACTACAATTTATACCTATACATATTATATATGTATAAACGTTTCTCAAGTCATTCCTGACACGACCAAAAAAAGCATAAATGTACAACATGGTACATGGAACTCTTTTAATACGAGTATCATACCATTTTCTACAATCCCGGTGATTTATAACCACGTTTGGAATAGTTGAGTACTCAATTACTCAATTACGCATTTCACTTTCATGATGCTATGCCCAATGTTCTTACCATTTAGTTTAAAGGCTGCTTTTGCACACTGGATAGAAAGAAAAATAAACATTTCCTTAAAGAGCTCTTTGTACGAAGGTGTTGTTTATTTATGTTCTTTATAAACTGTTCACAATGACTAATATACTGAAGGAAATGCAGTCACAAAGACCTTCAGAAACATGGGTGGGTCGGTGATGGCATTCCTACAGGAACAAATGTTATTGTGGCCCCCACCCTCACCACTTCTGGTGTCAGAAGAGCTACTGCAACTGGTTTTATCATACCTCATTTGAGTGTATTTTATAAAGCCCGGTCAGGGTGGTGGGAAAGCATAAAAGGGGTGCAGAAGGATGGACACCTTCTCAATACTCTTTCTCCTGCAGTCAGGAAGGGTTAATGACAAAAGAAAACTGAGCCAGCTACTAGTATGCCTCATCACACTAGAGAAAAAATCCACTTAAAATCGAGTTTCAGTCTCCTGCAAAATTATGGGCTTTGTAGTTTAGGGAGCAACCTTTAACGGCCTCACTAAACTACAAAACCCAGAATTCTGCAGGAGGCAGAAACCAGATTTTAAGTGGTCTTTTTCTCCAGTGTGATGAGGCCTACTAAGAGTTTAAGGCACAGCTCAGCCAGGGCCCTTCCACTCAGCCATATAACCCAGAATATCAAGGCAGAAAACCCCACAATATCTGCTTTGAACTGGGTTATCTGAGTCCACACTGCCATATATCCCAGTTCAAAGCAGAAAATGTGGAATTTTATTCATCTTTTTGGAAGGGACCTCTTTGACAAGATTGAGAGGGGGGAATGTGAGTCTCTTAAGGAGACCTCCTAGCTCAGTGTTTCTCAACCTGGGGGTTGGGACCCCTGGGGGGGGTCATGAGGGGGTGCCTGAGGGGTCACCAAAGACAATCAGAAAACACAGTATTTTGTGTTGGTCATGGGGGTTCTGTGTGGGAAATTTGACCAATTCTATCATTGATGGTGTTCAGAATGCTCTGATTGTAGATGAACTATAAATCCCAGCAACTACAACTCCCAAATGTCAAGGTCTATTTTCCCCCATACTTGACCAGTGTTCATATTTGGGTATATTGAATATCCATGCCAAGTTTGGTCCAGATCCATCATTGTTTGAGTCTACAGTGCTCTCTGGATATAGGTGAACTACAACTCCAAAATGCAAGGTCAATACCCACCAAACCCTTCCAGTATTATCTGTTCGTCATTGGAGTTCTTTGTGCCAAGCTTGGTTCAATTCCATTGTTGGTGGAGTTCAGAATGCTCTTTGATTGCAGGTTAACTCTAAATCCCAGCAACTACAACTCCCAAATGACAAAATCAATTCCCCCCCTCCCAACCCCACCAGTATTCAAATTTGGGCATATTGGGTATTGTGCCAAGTTTGGTCCAGTGGATGAAAATACATCCTGCGTATCAGATATTTACATTATGATCCATAACAGTAGCAAAATTACAGTTATGAAGTAGCAACAAAAATAATGTTATGGTTGGTGGTCACCACATCATGAGGAACTGTTTTAAGGGGTCATGGCATCAGGAAGGTTGAGAAACACTGTCCTAGCTTAAAGAAGCCGATCTCTCTTGATCCTTAGCTGTATCCTGAACCAATTCAGAAAAGCATGACCCTTTACCTTTTGACAACTGGTGTCCTCTCATGCTATGTGGGCATTCAGGATACAGGCAGCTATGTGGTGTTTAACACCATTTTAAAATTGGAGAAGAAAGTTCTGAAGATCCATATAGTGCAATGGCTTGGACCGGATGTGAGAAGAAGGCCAACTTTCGAACAAGCCATACTTCAGGAAATAAAGCCCGACTGCTCATTGGAGGGAAGGAAAGTAGAAGCAAAGATGAAGTACTTTGGCCACATAATTAGAAGACAGGAAAGCTTAGAGAAGACAATGATGTTGGGGGAAATTGAAGGAAAAAGGAAGAGGGGCCCAACAAAGGGCAAGATGTATGGATGGTATCTTTGAAGTGACTGGCTTGACCTTGAAGGAGCTGGGGGTGGTGATGGCCGACAGGGAGCTCTGGCGTGGGATGGTCCATGAGGCCACGAATAGTTGGAAGCGACTGAACGAATGAACAACAACACCATTTTAACTGCCATGACTGAATGCTATGGAAAAATGGGATTTGCATTAGCTAATCAGGGTCTTATTTAAGAACTCTATCAGCAGTTAACTTTCAAAAAATTGTATCACAAAGACAAAGCATACCTCTTTATAACTTCAGGGTGAGCTAGAGGTGAGCCTTAAAGTATCCACTGTACTAGGGTTTTGTTTTACTTTTAGAGATTGATGCTTCTCTAATCAACCAGATAAAATAACAGAACAAGTTGCCTGATTATATTTATTCATTTATTTATTTATTTGTTAGATTTATTGGCCACCACTCCCAGCTGGCTCGGGGCGGCTTACATCAAGCACCACAATAAAACAACACATCTACAACAGCAATAAAACCACAAGCATAAAAACAATTCCTAAGAGATAACACAAATCCTAGGGGATAGCACATTACAACTCCGGAAGGCCTGCCGGAATAGGGCCAACTTGCAGGCCTTCCGAAAAGCCAACAGATTATGCAAGGTTTGAACCTCCGGGGGTAGTGCGTTCCAGAGAACTGGGGCGATGATGGAGAATGCCCTTCTTCGAATTGAAGTTAGGTGGTATTGTTTGACATTGGGCACGGCTAGAAGATTCCAGTCTTCAGATCTAAGTGTTCTCATGGGGCAGTTTGGGGTTAGACGTTCCCTTAGGTACACTGGCCCCAGACCATACAAGGCCTTAAAAATCACGACTAACACTTTGAAGGTGATCCGGTACTCAATAGGAAGCCAGTGCAGTTCCCGCAGAATTGGTGTAATGTGGCAGCTCACAGGAGCTCCTGCGAGCAACCGAGGTGCGGCGTTCTGCACCAGCTTGAGTTTTTGGGTCACCGACAGAGGCAGGCCAATGTAGAGAGTGTTACAGTAGTCTAACCTTGAGATGACCATGGCTTGGATCACTGTGGCCAAGTCATGGTCATCAAATTATGGTGTGTCTTAATTGTCTCCTGCACGAGTAGCTCAGATTCTATATTCTCATGGGAAAACACTGTTGGGCAATACATGCCATACATAAACAAGCAGAAACACTGAACAGAGTTGAAGGAAGAAGTCAAATCATAGCATAACCATTGGATATTATTATTTATTTATTTTTTATTTATTATTTGAGCTTATCAACCGCCGACTCCCGAGGGCTCGCGGCGGCTCACAAGAGCCGATGGCACAGCGCCATGGTTAAAACATAGAAAACATTTAAAAACACAGTTAAAACAATGCAGAGCAATTAAAACAATAGAGCAGCAACACAGATAACAGCCGGATGAAAATCCACATGGGCCTACTCACCGAAGGCCTGCCTAAACAAATAAGTTTTGCAGGCCCGTCTGAACAGGAGTAGGTCCTCAGAACTCTAACTCCAGCCGGAAGGGCATTCCATAGCGTAGGGGCTATCACGGAGAACGCCCTCCGGCGGGTGGATGTTAAGTGGGCCAACCTTACAGATGGAACTGCTAGGAGATTGGCCTCTTCAGACCGCAGTGATCTTGTTGGGGAATATGGGGTAAGACGGTCCCTCAGGTACGCTGGCCCCAGGCCGTGAATGGCCTTGAAGGTAAGAACCAGCACTTTGAAGGCGACCCGGTGCTCAATAGGCAGCCAGTGCAGGTCCTGCAAGATTGGTGTTATACGGCAACCTGCTGGGGCCCCAGACAGGAGCCGGGCGGCAGTGTTCTGCACCAGCTTGAGCTTCCGGATCGACGACATAGGCAGGCCAACGTAAAGCGCGTTACAGTAATCTAGCCTCAAGATGACCGTAGCTTGGATCACCGTGGCTAGATCCCTCAGGGAGAGGTAGGGGGCGAGCCTCCTTGCCTGGCGGAGGTGGAAAAAAGCGGCCTTGCTAGCCATGGAGACCTGGGCCTCCATGGTCAGCTGGGGGTCCAGATGGACACCCAGGCTCTTCACTGACGACGCTGGGTGCAGCGCCGCGCCGTCCAGGGTCGGAAGCCGGCCACCCACCTCGCCCGGGCGACCCAGCCACAAGATCTCCGTCTTCGCCGGATTCACCCTCAACCTACTGGCTCGCAGCCATCCAGTAACGGCTTCGAGGCAATGTTGGAAATTATCGGGGACAGACTCCGGCCTGCCCCCCATCCTCAGAATGAGCTGGGTGTCATCAGCGTACTGGTGGCAGACCAGCCCATAACTCCGCACCAGCTGTGCAAGCGGCTGCATGTAGATGTTAAATAACAGAGGGAGAGAATGGCCCCCTGAGGGACTCCACCCACTAATGAGGCGCCCTCGGAGACCACCCCGCCCCTCCTCACACGCTGAGACCGCTGGCGGAGGAAGGAGGTCAGCCATTTAAGGACCGTCCCCCTCACTCCAGCCATGGCCAGGCGGTGGATCAAGAGATTGTGGTCGACCGTGTCAAACGCTGCCGTGAGAAGTGCAAACAAAACCCTTTGATACGTATTGCAAGTTTATCTACTCAAGCTAGATTGGTCTTTTCTAGCTGTTCAGAGATAAAGTCAACCAAAAACTTTAATGTTTCAGTTGAAGGAGGAATAATCTGTTCCATGGTCTTATTACATAGCATGAAACTATATGGCTCCTCTATTCTTTCCCGCATTTCTTCCAAGAAGAGATCTGCTACAAAAAAAGTGCTTTCCAACACAGCATACATTATGACTATAGAGAAGTGGTTCCGAACCTGTGGTCCATGGCCCACCAGTGGTCTGCAAGAACTAAAAACTGGTCCACGTCCTCACTGTTACTACACCATTGCAACGCCCCAGGGACTACACCCCCTTCCTCGTGGCCATACGCTCATGGCAAGGAGGCGAGAGAAAGCTGTTAGGGACAGTTTCTAGGGTCTCGTGCTCTGCTTTTTGTATTTTTTTCAAATCAGCCCCCTTCACTTTTTTTACACAACCATTAACAAAATCCACTGATAATTTTTCGTGGTGTCTTCATTTTTAGGCCTGTTCCTGAGGTTATTTGTGGAGTTGATTCAGAAAATTGCATTGGGTAGACCACATCAGCTCTATATTATTAAATATGGTTTTCTGCAGGCAATTATATAGCAAATACTGGATGGCATATGTTCTGTATCAGAACATATCTCCTGTTTGAACTACACCCACCTGCAATATTTATCTTAAAAACCCTTCTGTGGATTATAATTTGAATTATTGTGGATCGTTTGGGAACACATCGATTATCTGTATTGTTTACAATTATAATCCGCATTTCTTTGAACGTTTGATACACCTTCCTTATGGTAAACAAACCCCGGCAGAGAACTCTTGTGCTTTGGCGTTCTAGCCAAGTAATATAATTAACATTATACCGGGATGGACAATGTGGAGTTGATTTTCTCCTGTTGCACCTCAGAACTCGGCCAGTCCCCCCGCTAGATCACAAACACACAGGCAGATGCAATAAATGTTCTTTTATTTAGAATAAAGGGTAAGAATAGTCCAAAGAAGTAGAAATAAAGCAATCAAAAGTAGTCCAATAAAGTTCTGTAGCTGCAAGCCCAAACGGCTTAAGTCCCAATGAAAGCAAGGTCCCAAAACAAAGCAAACCGCTTCGGCGGTCAAACGTGGCACTTGAGGCAAACCGCAACGGCGGTCAACATGGGCTTGAATCCGAACCGCCCCGGCGATCAGCTTGAACTTGGAGACTTGACAGTGAGACTTGATCAAGCTGAGCATGGCTTCAGGTCTGACCAGAAGCCCGGGAGCGCAGACTAATAAGGAAGCTAGTCTCGATGAGCCCATCTCACCCCCTTCCTTAGATTCCACGATTTCCTAGAATCTCTGATGCTTGCCCTTCTATCAAACACTGGCTCGTTAGCAGGCCCAGCTGCACTACTATCAGAGTGAGAAACAGGAAACTCCTCTCCTCCGGAATGCTCATCTGGGTAGGGAGTAGAAACTCTCCCTTGGGAACCAAGGCCACCGGGTCTTTCATAGTCTGATGCAGAATCCTCTTCCATGGAATCCTCAGTATATTCATCTGCAGTTCTATATCCCTCTAGCCATTCATCATCCCATTGCAAACTCTCGTTTGGAGACCCATACCCATCTGGCCACTCGTCATCCCCAAACTGCCCCTGATCAGCTGGGATCTGGTCCTGATCAGCTGGGGGGCCCGGTGCCTGACTCTGACCACTGTGCTGATTAGGCTGGAACACCACATCTCCGTAGAAGTATCACATTGCAAGCATTTATTTGGAGCTCTTTATCACCCCAGAGACATTTTCCTATTACCCCATCTGGTCCACACCTATCTACAATACTTACCTTACAAACCCTGTCGTGGATTATTATTGGGATTATTTTTGAATGTTTGGGCACATGTTAACTATTGGAACTACTTACCACTTGGAATCAGCATTACTCCTGCGCCGTATTTCATCATCAGCACCCACTAGGAGAACTCTTTCAATATCCAGGACTGGTAGGAACTTATAGCTTCATCTATTGACTTTCTGATATCTCATTGGACTATTTCATTGGACACATAGACTGGACACTATATTATTGTGTTATATCTAATATATTTAAGTGACTATAATTGATTGTGTGTATTCAACCCAGAGTTGTTAGTTTGTTTAATAATAAAAAAGCCCATAGTCAAGAATATATATATTTTATTAAGTGCAAGGAAGTAAAATGACACAGGCACACAAAGGCAAGGAAATGACTTATTTAGTTATATGTGTTTAATGTGAAGATTGAAGGGGAAAGAAATGAAAACAATAGCTTTTCCTATACAAAGCAATGTTCACAGCAGGAGCAGAGTCCTGGCAGTAAACTAAAACAAGGCCCTTTGTTTCACAGAGAACTTGGATGGATGTTTTTAAAATAGATGTTATTATAGGAAACATTCAATGGCTGTGCCAAATCCAGAAAGGTCAATCTTGATGTCACCTCCAGCCTTTCACCATTTTGGTTTATTTAAACTTATCTATTACATTTGGATGAATGACTAAGCACATTTAGGTTTGTCAATTACTTTAATGCCTATGAAAAATATCATAATATCCATTATCTATTGTCCTTGTCATCTGTGATTTAATTCCAGTAAAAATATTGCATGTAAAGTAAATGTTGGCACCATTGACATCTGATTATTACATGATTTCTCAGAACACGAAAAGGTTTTAACATGATGTGATCTGTCCACAGTGCATGGCAGTGCTCCATTAGTCTTAGAACACATTGGTCGGATTCTTAGGATCAAATAAGATTGCCTCTCGCTCCCTCGGCATTATTTCGCGAACGAAGATTCTTAGGAAGGACTCATCCCACGCTTTTTACAAGCGTGTTGATGACTAAAAAGGCCAATCTGAGATGGGCAAGTTCGGTTGCAGAAAGCACAGCAGAAAGTCTCCTTGGGTGATGTTGTTTCCAAGTTGCGGTTCTTTCTGCGTTGTCGTTTCTCTTTGAGACCCATTCAGCGTGTCTTCTCGAAAGAGGCCGCAGCATTGTGGATAGTGCGTCTCCATGCCTCCCGATGTGAGGCCAGGGTGGACAATTGTTGGTGATAATCTGGCCGAGCCTGAGATGTTGTTTCAGGGAGTCCTTATATCTCTTTTGGGGGGCGCCTCTCTTGCGCTGACCCGTGGCGAGTTCACCATAGAGTAGTATCTTTGGCAGGCGATGGTCCTCCATCCTAGAGACGTGCCCTGCCCAGCGCAGCTGTGTTCTCAATAGCATGGCCTCAATGCTGGTGATCCCTGTTTGCTCAAGGACAGCAACATTAGTCACATAGTCGGTCCAATGTATATTTAGGATTGTGCGAAGACAGCGCTGATTAAAGTGTTCGAGGAGTCGTAGGTGATTCATGTTTCAGACCCATAGAGGAAAATAGAGGAGAATAGACAGTATGATAGCTCTGTACACACTGATGTTGGTGCTTTGCCTCAGGTGCTTGTTGCTCCAGACTCTTTTGTGAAGCCTTCCAAATGCACCATATGCCTTTGCTAATCTGTGATCTATCTCTTTGTCAATCTTGGCATCTGAAGAGATGATGCTTCCCACGTAGGTGAACTGCTGAACGAACTTAAGCACAGATTTGCCTATGCTGACGTGTGGGTGGTGGTGTTCTTCCTGTGGTGCGGGCTGGTAAAGGACTTCCGTTTTCTTCAGGCTGACTTCCAGCCCAAACAGCTCTGCAGCTGTTGCAAAGCAGAATGTCAGGCGCTGTAGAGCTGCTTCTGAATGGGCAACAAGGGCAGCATCGTCAGCAAAAAGCAGCTCACGGACTAGAGTTCATAGTAATTGTAGATAGCACAAGGATCATCCAGTCCAACAAGAATACCCAATTAAAGCATTCCCAACAGATCTAGGATCTGTTAAAAAACTTCTGGAGAAGGATACTCCACCACACTTAGATACAGCAGCATCTTCTACTTTGGAACACCTCTTAACATCAGGATGTTCTTCCTAAGTTTTGGTTGGTTTGAATCAGTTGCTTTTTTTCATGCTTGCCCCCTTCTTAATAAGACATCTTTCCAAAGGTATTTTAAACATGGTTCTCTTGTTCTCTCTTAACCTTTCTTTGCCAAGCTAACCCTACCCAACTCCCTAAGCCATTCCTCACATGGTTTGGCTTTCAAACCTTGTACCATTTTGGTTGCCCTTCTTGAACTGTGATGTTCAAAAGATGTTAATTTATTTGCATGGTTAACAGTTTCATCTAGTTTTTCACCCTGGAAAACAATTATTTGGAACACTTTTACACTACACAATTATGGCACTATAATTCCAGACTAAATGCCATGTCTCCATCCTATCTAATCATAGGATTATGCTTAGGATGTTATTGTTGTGTGCCTTCACATTTTTTCTGACATTTGGAGTCCCTACAGTGAAGCGGATCATGGGGATTTCTTGGCAAGCTTTTTTCAGAAAAAAGGGTTTAACCTTTGCCTCCATTTAAAGCTGAGAGTGTGTGACTTTCCCAGCCTGGTGGTTTCCATGGCTGAGTGGGACTTGAATTCCAGTTTCCAAAGATGGAGCCATGAGGCTACACAGATTCTCTAGTTTAGACAGAATTGTTTAGAATTCTCAGCTAGACTGAACTGCTTCACCCCCCACACTATAAATCCAAGGATTGTATAGATTGTAGCCATGGAAATTAAAGTGGAATTATAGCACTATAATCCTGCATTGTAATATGGCTTCTTCCCTTTTGAATTTTCAGTAGCAATCACCACATGTGCTCCTTCAAGTTGCCTATTAACATATGGCAACCTCATGGATTTCATGGGGGTGCTTAGATAAGGAAAATTCAGATATAGTTTTCAGAGTCCTGAAAAATAATATGGATCTACAGTGCCAGATAATCCAGATTACCTGATTTGAACCGGATTATATGGTACTGTAGACTCAGGACCCTTCTACACAGCCTTAAATCCTGAGAGGAACGGATATATTTTATCCCAGTTCTGCCTAGGATTGAGGCCCCACACTCACCCCAAACGCTGGGCTTTCCCTGGTTTGGTTGCTTCATGCCCTCCCAGGTCAACCGGAATCCCTCTTCCCTTCACCCCAAACTCCTGACACACAATTTTCACATACCAGGAGCTTTCGTCAGAGGGGCTTGAGCATGCAGCCAGGCCCCTCATGTATTTTGGGGGGATAGATGAGGGTCTGGGAGGGGAGGGTGGAGCATCATCCTGCTTCTTTGGGCTCTTGAAGCTCGAAGAACTGGGATCACAGTAGGGATTGACCCCCAGGAGTACAGAAGCAGTCCTGGGAGTCAATCCCCACAGGGCCCACACCTGGAAAGATGTGTAACTTACATTAAGGTCTGGATCTTTCCAAGTGTCAAATTAATCTGGAGTGAACTGGGAAATCATTGGAATGCCTCAGACAAACCCATGACAGGTCCCACATTTGGGTCTGTCTGGAAGGGCCCTCATATAATCCAGTTCAAAGCAGATAATGTGGATAATCTAGCCTCATCTACACTGCCATATAAACCCTAGAATGATTACCTGCTTTGAACTGGATTAGATGACAGTGTAGAGTTATATAATGCAGTTCAAAGCGCATCCATTTCTTTTCCCATTTCTCCCATATTTTTAAAGCTATTTTCCTCGGCCCTATTGTTTTCCCTATCACCTCTTTCAATTTTTGTGTGAAAATTCCATATTCACCTTGACCTTTGTTTACTTCATTTTCTATTCTTATCCATTTTACTTGATTTTCTTCTTCTAGTTTTAAAATTGCCTTCAATTGAAAAGCTTCATAATATTCTTGTAATATTGGTATTCCCCCATCCTATTTCTTTGTTTGGCATATATAATTCCTTATTACTTATTCTTGGTCTCTTCCCCCCAAATATCCACTTTCTAATTTCTCGATCCCATTTTTGAAATGTTTGTTGTGAAATATCTAATGGCAGTGTTTGAAACAAATACAATATTTTAGGAAGTATACACATTTTAATTGCCCTAATTCTCTTTGATATATTTAAAAAAAATTCCTTCCAGTTTTTCATTTTTTCTTGTATTTCCCCCCCCATATTTTCTTATAATTGAAGTCCCACAGCCTCTCTGACCTATTAGTTAGAAAAATACCCAAATATTTTCTTCTTTTTTTGCTATTTTAATACTTTCCCTTCTCTGGATATCTTCTAATAATCCTTTCCCCAAATTGAATCCCAACAATTCTGATTTTGTGATATTAATCTTTAATCCTGAAAAATTATGAAAGTCTTCTAATATTATTTCCAATTCTTTTAGTGATTCTATTGGGTTTTCTGTTATTATCAATAAATCATCGGCAAACAAATTTACTTTTACAACCTCATTTCCTATTCTATATCCCATTATGCTAGCATTATTTCTTATTCTATCCGCTAAATACTCTATAGCTAGTGTAAATAGCATTGGGGATAGTGGGCATCCCTGCTTAACCCCTCTTTCTATAACTATTTCTCTAGTGTATCCCCCATTTACTTTCACTTTTGCCTTCCCCTTTTTGTATATTTCCTTTATGACTTCAATAAATTTTTTGCCTATTCCAAAAATCTTCATTCTGTTGAATAAAAAATGGTGGTTAACTGTATCGAATGTTTTATATACATCTAATTTGATAAATGCAAAACTTTTTTTACTTTTCTGGGCAATAATATTAATCAAATTCCTCAGTGGATGGCTTATATTTCTTCCCTTTGTAAAACCATATTGATCTTCCCCTATCACTTTTGTTTTTTTATATATATATAATTTATTTTTGCAGTTTTACATATAATAAAATAGCGAAACTTGTGAAAAAGAGGGGAACAGATTAAGAAAGGGAAAGAGGAGGGTTAAGGGAAGGGGGGGAGGTTAGGTGTGCACATAGATAGATTAGGATCTGGATGGGGGAAATAGAGTTGGGAGGGTGTATAGTAGGTATAGTTAGAATAGAGAATAGAGTAGAGTAGAGCAAAGTCTATCTTCACAACATTCACTTCCAGTCCATTCCGCAGGGAAAATTATATCTTGATGTTAGTAATTTTTCTTCCTCCTCCAAATATTCTCTGCCGGTTCCTTCTTTTTTTCTCTTGCTTTATCTATTTATTAGAATCGTTCTTTCTCTTTATTTCCTACTCAGTTTTTAGTTCTTTTAAATAATCCTTGACACATTGCCAATCTATTCTTTTCCTTAAATTACTATCCTGGATTGTGTTTCTTATGACATCATAATCTATAATCTCTCTAAGCTTTAACAGCCATTCTTCAACTGGTGGAGGGTCTCTGCATTTCCACTTCCTTGCATACTCAAGTCTCGCAGCTGAGGATAAAAAAAAGAAGATCTTGTCCTCATTACTGTCCGTCTCTAACTCTGTTATATTTAAAAGATAAGCATCCGGTTTAAATTGTATTCTCCGTTGTAGAATTTTCTCCACATGGATGTGTATTTTCCTCCAAAATTTCTTGGCTTTTTGCATGTCCACCAACAGTGGATATAGCTTCCTTTGGCTTCCTCACATTTCCAGCATTTATCTTTCAAATGTTTGTAAAACCTTGCTAATTTCATTGGTGTTAGATGCCAATGGTGAAACATCTTATACCAATTTTCAAGAATATTGGTGAATTCTGAGTATTTAACCTTTTTTTTCCAGAGCCCTTCCCAGGTTTTCAGCGGGATAGGATGTTCTAATTCTTGCGCCCATTTGACCATTGTATCTTTTATTAGTTCTTCTTCAGTATCCCATTGCAGGAGTTCTTCATAGATTCGGCTTATTTGTTTCTTTTCAGCTTTCAGAAGCTTGTCCCAACTTGTTTCCTTGGCCTCAAACCCTACCCTTTGGTCCTGTTTAAAAATTTCATTTAACTGGGTGTAGTGAAACCAAGTCCACGATTCATCTTGCTCTCTCAGTTCTTCTAGAGATTTCAGCCTCCATCCTCTTGCATCTTTTTGTATTAGGTCTTTATATCTATACCATTTGCCTGTGGCAGTCTGTTTTATGTGTTGAGCCTCCGTGGGGGATACCCACATTGGGGTTTTAGAATAAAATCGTGTTTTATATTTTTTCCAAACTTTCATTAAGGCAGCCCGAATGAAGTGGTGCGAGAAGTTCTTTTCAATCTTATCTTTGGCATGCCATATATATGCATGCCAACCCCTTCTCAGATCTTCTCCTTCCAGTTTAAGCAGTCTCCTTTTTTTTTAATGTCACCCATTCTTGAAACCAGTTCAAAGCTGCTGCTTCAAAATATAGTTGTAAATTGGGTAAGGAAAACCCTCCTCTCTCTTTTTTATCTATTAGAATTTTATATTTCACTCTTGCTTTTTTTCCTTCCCATACAAATTTAACTATATCTTTCCTCCATTTTTCAAAGCAGTGGTTTGTTCTTAAGATGGGGATTGTCTGGAACAAATACATCATCTTCGGCAGCACATTCATCTTAATTATCGCAATCCTGCCTGTCAGACTCAGTTTCAAATATTTCCAGCTTTCCAATTTCTTTTTAATAAACCTCCAAGTCTCCTCATAGTTATTTTTTAAAAGCTGGTTATTACTTCCAGTCATATAAATTCCCAAATACTTTATCTTCCTCGCTATTTCAAATTTTGTCAGCTTCTGAAGTCTTTCCCTCCTCTCATTTTTAATGTTCTTTGTTAATACCTTTGTTTTTTCCTGGTTTATTTTAAAGCCCGCGACTCTGCCAAAGTCATCTATTTTTTCCTTCCACTTCATTATGTTTTCCAACGGATTTTCCACAAAACACACCACATCATCGGCGAAAGCTTTTAATTTAAATTCTTCTCCTTGTGTTTTAAGCCCTTTAAGGTTTTTATCTTTTCTAATTGAATCCAAGAGAGGCTCCAAAATCATAATAAAAAGTAGGGGGGACAGGGGACACCCCTGTCTCGTCCCTTTTTGGATGTTGATACTACCTGCTGATTGGCCATTCACCAATACATTCGCCTTTTGATCAGTATATATTGCTTGGATCACGTTTCGGAACTGAAAACCCATATCCCTCTCCTTTATCAGCTGTAACAGGAAGTCCCAATTTGCGTTATCAAACGCCTTTTCCGCGTCTAAAAAGAGTATGCCCACCTCCTTCTGATTATGATTTTCGTAATACTCAATAACGTTTATTACAGTCCTAATATTATCTTTTAACTGTCGGTTAGGCAGAAACCCCGTTTGATCTTCATGGGTCATCTCGTTCAATAGAGTCTTCAACCTGTTAGCAATGACTGACGTAAATAATTTATAGTCGTTATTTAAAAGGGATATGGGTCTATAATTCCTGACGTTTGATGGGTCTGTCCCCTCTTTGTGTATCAGCGTGATATACGCTTCCTTCCATGTGTTTGGAATTGACGCGTGGCATAGAGCATTATTCATCAGATCTTTCAGAAAGGGCATCATTTCTTCTTTATATAATTTGTAATAAATAGCCGTTATCCCATCTGGTCCTGGGGTCTTGTTATTAGCTAATTTCTTTATTGCCACCTTTATTTCTTCTTCATTTATTGGTCTATTCAATTGTTCTCTCTGGTGGTCATCAATCTTATCCAATCTTTGGTTGGCTATATATTGTGTTAGATCGTCCAACTCAATATTCTCCTTTTGGTATAATGTTTTATAAAAATTCCTAAATTCTTCCGCTATCTCTTTCTCTTCAGTAATAAGAGTACCATTTTTCTTTAGCTGAGTTATCCATTGGTGTTGTCTTTTCTTTGTTAATTTCTTAGCCAGCATCTTCCCTGGTTTATTTGCGCTTAATAGGTATGCAGCTTTCAACCTCTTTATATTCCTCGCCATTAACTCCAACTGGAAGGAGTTTAATTCTTGTCGGATCACATCTATTTCCCCTTTTATTTTCTTACTGGAGGGTTTGTTTTTAAGAATATTTTCCTTCCCCTATCACTTTTGGTAATATATCCTTTAATCTATTTGCTAAAATTTTCGCAAATATTTTGTAATCTTGATTCAATAAACTAATTGGTCTATATGAATTCACTTCTCTTGGATTCTTCCCTGGTTTGAGGATTGTTATTATTTCTGCTTCTCTCCAAGACTCCGGTACTTCTCCCCCTTTTATTATATTATTGAAAATTATTGCTAATTCTGGGATTAAGATTTCCTTCATTTGTTTATAGAATTCTGTAGTGTATCCATCGTTTCCTGGTGATTTCCCTTTTTTAAGATTGTCTATTACTTCCTCAATCTCTTGATATGATATTTCATTCTTTAGGGGGGTTTTTTTCCTCCTCTCCTATTTTTTTCCTCACCCAATCTTCACATGATATATTTTTTTCTCCTTTATATAATTTCTCAAAGGAAGCCCCGATAGGGAGTCTGAGAAACAAAGAGGATAAGAGTGTCATAAAGAAACTGGAACAGTGGGGATATTGTAAAATAAAAGACTTATATAACGAAAAGAATGTACTAATGGAATGGAGTCAGGTGAAAAACTTAGGAGGAGAAAGATTTTGGCTAACATTGAGAGGCATTTGGGAACAAATACAAAAGGAAGATAGCAATATGGGTTAAAATATAATGGATAGGGTATTAAAAGAAAGATCCAGTGGAAGGCAAAAAGGGTTAGGCAAAATATATGGAAGAATGCTGGAAGATAAGGAATCTATTATATAAAGGAGGTCCCGTCGTCGAACGACTGACAGAGACAGAGAAACCTTCCAAGGCAGAGACACCAAACTTGCCAACACAAATAGGCCTCAGGCAAGGAAGGTTTTTAGCAAAGAAACTCCCCCAAAAAACCTAGAAGGCCCCCAAAACAACAATACAAAAAACCTACATTTCCCAGCATCCTCTGCGGCAGCCAGCGAAACCCATTGGCCAACATCAGTTACCATAGTAACGGTGGGCACACACAAGACTCACATGGCCCAGATTACCCATAAGGCCACCCGAGGCCATGGCCTCGGGCGGCACGTTTGGGGGGGCAGTGGATCCGGACCCCCAATTTTTTTAAAAAAATCCCCGAAAAAATTCACCAAAAAAAAGGGCGCATGCGTGGCCGCCCCCTCCCTTTGCTCTGCTCCCCTCAGCTCTGCTTTAGGAGGGAGGCAGGATTGGCTCCGCTCCTTACTCAGCCCCTCCCCGCCCCTTGGCCGGATTGAAGGAAGGAGGGCGGGACGAGGAGGAGAAAGAGGCACCCTCCTGCCGCGCGTCCTGCGCGCCGCCCACCCCTTTTCGGCGGGGCTGGCGCGACACAAGGGAGGAGGGGCGGCGGCGGGACTCCTCTCTGCCTCCTCCCTGGCGTGGCGTGGCATCGCCAGGCAGGGAGAAGGAGGCGAAGCCACGCCGCCGCCCCTCCTCCCTTGCGTGGTGTGGCGATGCAAGGAAGGAGCAGTGGCGGCACGGCTTCTCCCCGCCTCCCTGGCTTGGCATCGCCAGGCAGGGAGAAGGAGGCAGAGAGAAGCCGCGCTGCCACCGCTCCTCCCTTGCGTCGCCACGCCACGCAAGGGAGGAGGGGCGGTGACACGGCTTCACCTCCTCCTCCCTGCCTGGCGACGCTACGCCACGCCACACCAGGGAGGAGGCAGAGAGCAGTCCCGCCGCCGCCCCTCCTCCCTTGTGTCGCGCCAGCCCTGCCGAAAAGGGGTGGGCGGCGCGCAGGATGCGCAGCGGGAGGGTGCCTCTTTCTCCTCCTCGCCCCGCCCTCCTTCCTTCAATCCGGCAAGGAGGGGCGGAGCCGGGGGCGGGGAGGGGCGGAGGCAGACCCTTTAGCCTAGGGCGGCAAAAGGGCCTAATCCGGGCCTGAGACTCACCTCATCTCTACACAAGTCAAATAAAAAGTATTCACCAAAAGTGCTATGAATTTCCACAGTCCTTACAGCACTCTCTAGCCCAGGGGTGGGCAATTATTTTTTCGAATATGGAGGGCCGCACCTAAAGGCTGAACTACATTCTACATAATATCAATTGAATTTCTTTAATAATAATAATAATAATAAGGCACTAGATTGATTTTTTGATATATTAATAAGACTGATAAGGGTATATGTTATGAGCAATGGAAAAGAGAGGTTGTCATAGGAAAAATGACATTTATTCACTAAAATTTTACAAAACAATGGTTAATAAAATGTGAACATTTGTATCATTTGTGATTCATTATATTAATGATCATTTTCAGTCACATTCACTTCAAAGCACTTGCTTTCAGGTGCCTTCGGGACTCTCCAGCGATTCCCGAGTCCATTTGTTTTAGATTCCCCCCATCCCCTTTACTTCAGGCATTTTTTTCTTATTCAGTGAGAGAAATCAAGTCTCTGTTGGTCTTTAACAAGTGCATCAAAGTCAGGTTGAATGTCAGAGGTGGAGATGCGAAGCACCCCTGACAGATGGCCATCCAGCCTCTGTTTAAAAGCCCCCAAAGAAGGAGTCTCCACCACACTCCGGGGCAGAGAGTTCCACTGCTGAACGGCTCTCAGTCAGGAAGTTCTTCCTAATGTTCAGGTGGAATCTCCTTTCTTGTAGTTTGAAGCCATTGTTCTGCGTCCTAGTCTCCAGGGCAGCAGAAAACAAGCCTGCTCCCTCCTCCCTATGACTTCCGCTCACATATTTATCCATGGCCCTCATCATGTCTCCTCTCCGCCTTCTCTTCTTCATGCCCAGCTCTTGAAGTCCAGCTCTTGAAGCCGCTCCCCATAGGGCTTGTTCTCCAGACTCTTGAGAACAATTTATACATTATATAAATGTAATGTTCATTTGTGAGATTAGCATAACTCAAAAACCACTGGACAAATTGCCGCCTCAAGACACCTACTAATACCCAAGGAGTGACCATCACTCAAAAAATTGATTTTGTCATTTGGGAGATGTAGTTCTGGGAGTTATAGTTCACCTACAATCAAAGAGCATACTCAACTCCACCAATGATGGAACTAAACCAAACGTGACACACAGGACTCCATGACCAATATAAAACACTAGAAGGGTTTGGTGGGCATTGCCTTTGAGTTCTGGAGTTGTAGTTCACCAACATCCAGAGAGCACTGTGGACTCAAACAATGTTGGATCAGGACCAAACTTGGCACAAATATTGAATATGCCCAAATGTGAACAATGGTGGAGTTTGGGGGGAAATAGACATTTGGGAGTTGGAGTTGCTGGGATTTATACTTCACTTACATTAAGGATGTTCAGCGGCAGTGTTTGCTCACTCGCTGGCCTCCTCCTCCTCTTCTCCCCCTCCCTTCCTCCCTTCACCTCCGTCAGCTGCTCTAATGCAAAAACACGGATGGAAGGGGGGAGAGAGAGGCAACACAAGCACCCTTCTTGCCTTCCTTCCTGCCTTCCTTTCCACCCCAGTGCATTGTGGGACTGCGCCCACAATGCACTGGGGCAGCAGCGACGACTTGGGGAGGGAGGGGGGAAGGGGAGAGGAGGGGGAGAGGAGGAGCCTGCCCGAACAGCTGGCGAGTGTGAGGGTTTTGGCCATGCATGCTTACGCCAGGCGCGCCCACCCCTCCTCGGCAGGACTTGTCCTAGGCATGCTGAGAGAGATAGTGATATCGTTGTCTCTCAGCGTGCCTAGGAAAAGTCCTGCCGATGAACATGGGCAAAACCCTCACACTTGCCAGCTGTTCGGAGTGGAGAAAGGGAAGGGAAGGAAGGAAGGGGAAGAGGCAGAAGACAGCGAAGCCATGTTCTGCGGCGCTGCTTGCTCCTGTCCTCCTCCTCTTCTCCCTCCTCCCTTCCCCTCCGTTGCCTGCCGGCCTGCCTGGCAGGGCCCACCTACCAGGGCCCTTAGGCAGGCCGACAGAACCAGCCGCTGGGCCCGATCTGGCCCGTGGGCCGCAAGATGCCCAGATCTACTTTATGTTGTGAAAGGGTTTCCAGGCTATCCAGTTCTCATGTAGCCATCTATCAATTTGGAAAGCAAATGATTTTATATACTGTATGTACTTGTATACTATTTAATATTGTGAAAGTTCCAAGCACTACATTTAACATGACATACTACTTCAGCACACGAGAGAGAAAATCCATTTAAAATTCGGTTTCTGCTTTCGGTTAGCTTAGTGAGGCTGTTAAAGGCCCCCTCCCTAAACTACAAACCCCAGAATTCTGCAGGAGGCAGAAACAAAATTTTAAGTGGATTTTTTCTCTAGTGGATTTTCTCTCTCTGGTGTAATGAGGCCTCTATTGCTATAAAAACAATATTAAAAGATTGATCTGATCATTACTGGGGGGAAAAACATTTCCTACAATATTTGCATAACAAAACACTGGGTGTAATTACAAAGGTATTTCTTGAGTGTTGAAAACTGACCCTACCACTGCCTCTCCAGAACAATAACCATCAGTAATTGTCTATTTCCAGAGGTATAGGTTGTGAAATGAAAATATCATTGACTTCCTTGACACACAGATTTGGAAGTTCAAGAAGACAGATCAAATTGCATAATACTTATTTTCCGGTTCAGGTAGGACTCTTATAAATGCTGAAACATCCTGCTTTTTTTAGATCAGAAGAAATCCTCGTGAAAAATGGGTGCCCTTAAGCTTTTATTGGGAATGCTGCTTGTACAATCTGCACTCCAACAGGAACCAGGTACTGTGTAATATTGCCTTGATTTTGGGTATGTCATTGGTCCATTAAATTCCAATAAATATGAGATTATCTGAAACTGGTAAACAGGTGAATCAAATCAAAGTAAATATATCAGAAAACAAAAAAAGGAATAGTAAAACTCTGACTGGATTCCATTCATCGGATTCTGAAGCTCCATCATTTTAAGGTTTCAAACAGAAGTTGGATGGCCATTTTTCATGGGTACTTTGGTATGGCAGGGGTTTAGACTAGATGGCCCATGTGGTCTCTTCCAACTCTATAATTCTATGGCCCTTCCACACAGTTGTATAAAATCTACACTGAACTGGATTGATATGGCAGTGTGGATTCAGATATATATTGTGGATTATCTGCCTTGATATTCTGGGTTAGATGGCGATGACTCTTGATTTCATTTGCTTCAGGTGCACAGGAAAATAATAATTATTAATAATAAGGATGATGATGCAAGGTTATTAAAAAGTGCAACATACTAATAGTGAAAATATAGCATGCTGCACACATTAAGCTTCTATATCTTTAGGGGTCCGTTAATTATTCACAGAAGTGTGTTTCTTCTTCTCTTTTTTACTAGTGTTTCTCAAATGCTAACTGTATGTTACGCATGTATATAACACCTTTACAGGTCAGTGCTAGTGCTGCTGCTGCTGCTCCTACTCATCTATCCCTTCTATATCACCATATTTCAAGGCAGCATTTTGTTAAAGAGATAAATGTTGGCTATGTAAATGTGTTCTAAGACACCTTCCACACAGCTTATAAAATCCACATTGAATTAGATCAGGGGTGCTCATTAGGTAGATCGCGATCTACTGGTCAATCGCGTAGGGTGTACTGGTAGATCGCAGGCAGGGCAGGAGGAAGGCTCAGTCCTGCCCCGCAGGCTCCCGCTGCCAGCCAGTCAGCGTGGCGGCGGCATGACCGGTGTCGCTATGGCCCATATGGGAGCCATACACGGTGTGTATGGCTCCCATGCCATTTCCGCCGCCACCATGACGTCACACGCGCCGTTTTCCCTACCATTTCATGGTCTCGCCAGAAAAAGGGTGCAGGGGAGGGGCACAGCCAGAGGTGGCTCTAACTGCGGCTGCTGCAGCATGGACTGGGACTTGGAGCTGCCTGTTGGTAAGCCGGTGAAGGGGCTTCCTCTTTTCTCCCCCCCCCCCTCCCTCTCTTTCATTCCTTCCTTCTTCCCTTTCTTCCTTCCCTCTTTCCTTCCCTACTTCTCATCCTTTCTTCCTTCCCTTCTTCCCCTCCCTCCCTTCTGTTCTTCCTTCCTTCCTCTCTCTCTCCCTCCTTTCCCTCCCGTCCTTCTTCCCTTTCTTCCTTCCCTCTTTCCTTCCTTCCCTACTTCCCATCCTTTCTTCCTTCCCTCTTTCCTTCCTTTCCTACTTCCCACCTTTCTTCTTTCCCTTCTTTCCCTTCTTTCCCTCCCTCCCTTCTGTTCTTCCTCCCTCTCTCCCTCCTTTCCCTTCCTTCCTTATCTCCTTCCTTCCTTCCGTCCTTCCTTTCCTTCCTTTCTCCCCTCCTTCTTGCCTTGCCTTCTTTCCTCCCTGTTTCCTCCCTCCCTCCCTCATTCCTTCTTTTCTTTCCTTCCTCTCTGCCTTGAACATTTGCTGTTGGTTGTGGGGGTTCTGTGTGGGAAGTTTACCCCAATTCTGTTGTTGTTGGGATTCAGAATTGATTGAAGGTGAACTATAAATCCCAGCAACTACAACTCCCAAATGACAAAATCATTTTTTAGTGATGGTCATTTCTTGTAGGTGTCTTGTGGCCAAATTTGGCAGCAATTCGTCCAGTAGTAAGAAATCAGTTTGTGTGTGTCAACTGTAAAATAGGATGTGTGGAAGGGCCCTGGGTTATCTGAGGTCCTTTCCACACAGTTGAATAAAGTCCCATGTTATCTGCTTTGAATCAGATTATATGGCAGTGTGGACTCAGAAAACCCAGTTCAAAGCAGATATTGTGTTATATGTTTCACAATTTTGTAGTGCGTAGGTAGATCATTTTGACTTGTTTTATAAGTAGCTCGCATGCTGAAAAAGTGTGAGCACCCCTGAACTAGATTATATGGCAGTGTGGACTCAGATAATCCAATTCAAACCAAATATTGTGGATTATCTGCCTTGATATTCTGGGAATTCTTTTCACACAGCCATATAATCCAGAATCTCAAGGTAGATAATCCACAATATCTGCTTTGAATTGAGTTATCTGAGTCCACATTGCCATATAATCCAGTTCAATGTGGATTTTGTACAGCCGTATGAAAGTGGCCTAGGTTATATGAGAAGGGCTGTAAGAAGGGCCCCAAGAAGTGGTTGACAACTAAGGACCCTTCCACACAGCCATATAACCAAGAATATCAAGGCAGAAAATCCCACAATATCTGTTATCGGAGACCACACTGCCATATGTATGGTTTCCGAGAGGCTCCCCTTAAGTTGCGGGATGCCTCAGGGAGCCATTCTTTCCCCTTTATTGTTTAACATCTACATGTGACCACTTGCCAAATTGGTGTGGAGTTTTGGTCTGGAGTGTCATCAGTATGCAGATGACACCCAGCTGGTGCTGAGGATGGATGGCCGGCCAGACTCTGTACCTGATTGTTTCCAACAATGCCTTGAAGCCGTGACTGGTTGGCTACGAGCCAATCGGCTGAGAGTGAACCCATCTAAAATGGAGATCCTCTGACTGGGTCATCCGGGTGGGTGTGAGCTCCAGCTGCCTACTCTGGATGGCGAGGCATTGCGCTCGTCGCACTTAGTAAAGAGTCTGGGGGTCCAGTTGGACCTGCTGCTGACAATGGAGGCTCAGGTCTCTGCTGTCAGCAGATCCACTTTTTTCCATCTGCGGCAGACTAGGCGGCTGGCACCCTACCTCACCGGAAATGACCTAGCCACGGTGATCTAAGCGACGGTCATCTCGAGGCTAGACTACTGTAATGCCCCTTACATTGTTCTTCCTTTGTTGGTCATCCAAAAGCTTAAACTGGTGCAGAACGCAGCAACGAGACTCCTGGCCGGAGTGCCGGCTAGGGCTCATATCACTCCAACTCTGCAGTGACTGCACTGGTTGCCAATTGAGCACCAGATCATCTTCAAAGTGTTGGTTCTGACCTTTAAGGCCTTGCATGGTATGGGGGTACTTGACAGACCGCCTACTCCCATATGTTCCCCAGAGATCTCTTTGCTCTGAAGACCTCAATCTTTTGCAGATCCCTTCCCTGCGAACCATTCACCTGTCGTCAACTAGACAGAGAGCTTTCTCTGTGGCAGCACCTTACCTGTGGAACAGTATGCCGCCTGAAGTTCGAGCAGTTAACGAGCTACTGGCTTTCCGTAAAGCTTGCAAAACGGCACTGTTCCAGCAAGCATTCAGTCTCTGACCACTCTTGGTTACAGTGGAATATTGTTTAACCTGTTTTTATTGTATTGTTTTACGCTTCCTTGTGGTTGCTTGAGATGTTTTTTGATGCAGTTCGATATGCTGCAAACCGTCCTGAGCCAGTTGGAAAGGACGGTATACAAATCGAAATAATAAATAAATAAAATATATATTCCCATTCTAAACAGAAAATGTGGGATTTTATGCAGGTGTTTGGAAGGTTACATCCCAGGATCCAATCCCAGGTTTTCCACTTTAAACTGGATTATATGTGTCCACACTGCCAGATAATATGGGATAAACAGAAAACTTGGGATCAGATCCTGGGCTATAGGATCTGTCTGGAAGGAAAGGGCGGGATCTACATTGCCCTATATTCCAGGATCTGATCCCTATTATATTGAACTGGATTATATGAGTCTGCACTGCCAAATAATCTGAAATAATTAGATAATCTGGGCTCAGATTCTGGAATATAGGGCAGTGTAGAAGGGGCCTTAGTTTTCCAAGTCCTTGCCAAATCCCATTGAATGATTATTACCATCGATAATAACCAGTCCTTCCAGGCATACATTCAGTTAACTCTAGCACTCAATAATCTAGCTGAAAATATATGATGGCTTTACGTTTCCTCACATTCAGAGCTATACAGATCTATTCATCTTCTGTTTTACCCACAACTATTTCATTTGTGTTTTGGAAAGGTGCGCAGGAGTTGCGTTTAGTAAATGCATGGAACAGATGCGTCGGGAGAGTGGAGGCATTTCATAACGGCACTTGGGCAACTATTTGTGATGATGACTTCAAAATGGAAAGTGCACAGGTAGTGTGCAGACAACTTGAATGTGGAGAGGCAACCACAGTTCTGGGATGGTCTTATTTTGGCAAAGGATCTGGAAAGATACTGGATGGCTCCAATTGTACAGGAAGTGAACTCAATCTCCAAGATTGTTCGTATGAAGGGTGGCAAGAAAAAAATGACTGTGGACACAATGAAGATGTTAGTGTCGTTTGTTCAGGTACTCTCTCTCCATATTCTTTCAAGTATTGTAGAGTTTTGAACTTCAAACAACCTTCAGATAAATCAAGGAAGGGGATTTCAAAAACAACAACTGTAGATAACACAACACAACACAACTTGATTTTTCAAGTGAAGCATTCAAAAAGTCTTGACTTTTTAAAACAATGTAATAAATAGAACAAATCATAAAGCAATTATAATAAATAATAAACAGAAATAAAATAGGAAGTTTTATTAAATATAAATATAATGTAGACAGAGTTATGTTGGCAGATGAAACTAATTATTTTGGATAATCAGAATATTTGAAGGCTTGATGATCAGACAGCAGTTAACTGCCTATCTGCTAGTTATAATATCAATAACACTATGTAGCAAAAGTTGAATTTTTTTCAGTTTCTGCTTTAAAATTGTTATTTTCTATTTAAATGTGAGGTACTTACTTTGAAAGTAGTTGTTCCACTCCAGAAACTTGAAATGGTTGAGACTCTATTCCATGGGTGGGCAATTATTTTTTCCAAAGGGCCACACGAGAGCCAAAAAATATTATGGAGGGCCGCACCTAGAGGCTGAACTACATTCTAATCTACATTATTTATTTATTTATTTACTATATTTATTATATACTACACATCATTAATATTAACATATTAATATATCAAGAAATATTCATATATTATTAGTATTAATATCATAATTATTATATTATAGTATATATATAGACATTATAATATATTGAAAATATAATATAATATAATATAACATTATATTATATTATTTATTATATTATTATTATAAAATTATTATAAAATAATAAAAACCACTAAAATAAAATAAAATGAAATAACAGTGAGGGAGCTCCCACTGTTAGCCCCAGTTTCTGCCAACCCAGCAGTTTAAATACATGCAAATGTGAGGTCCTGCTTCTACAAGAAAGGAGCATATACCAAAGTGCATTCACATTAATAGACCCTGTTGGCAACACTCTTTTCCAAGTGGGTCATTCAGAACCCAGTAATTCAGTTTTACTATGAAACCAGAAGTTGAGCCAAGCCCTTCTGAGAATTAGAGCAATGGGTTCAAGTGCTGAGATGCTGAACTTCCTCACTGAAAGGTTGCCAGTTCAAATCTGGGGAGTGGGGGGTGCTCTCACTGTTAGCCCCAGCTTCTGCCAACCCAGCAGTTCAAATACATAGTAAACCACACACAGAGACCCCAACCCGCCTTTACCTCTTTTTTTTCTTTCCCCCTCTTTCTTGCCCGCGGCTTCCTTGCCAAGGAGAGGGAGGCGGGGGGCAGCTGTGGGGCGGTGTGGTGCTTTGTGTCCGGCGGGGGCGGAGGGAGGGAGCGAAGTGCCTTCTCCTGTCCCTCGTTGCAGCTCCAGGGGAGCTTCCGCGGGAAGCCCCGCCTCCCTGAGGGTCTCTGCGTGATGCCACCTGTGACCTCATTGCGCAGAGACCCTTGGGGAGGCGGGGCCTCCCACGGAAGCTCCCCTGGAGCTGCAACGAGGGACAGGAGAAGGCACTTCGCTCCCTCTTTTCCTTTTTGCCAGACACAAAGCATCACGTTGCTTTGTGGCTGCCCTCGCCTCCCTCTCTTCGGACAAGGAAGCCGCGCTGCCCTTGCCTCACTCTCTTTGGCAAGGAAGCCGTGGGCTGGATGGCATTGCCTGGAGGGCTGGATACGGCCCATGGGCTGCAGGTTTCCCACCCCTGCTCTATGAGATATTCATTGAAAAACTATAACAAAATGTGTTGTAGGATGTCCTGTAAGAACAAGGTTTTTGCAATTTAATAAACGTTTTCCATGTTGTTACAATAGAACCAATTAGGAAAAGACATGTATAACCCAGGAACAAAAATTGTGTTACATAATGTAACCACCATTAGTTATTATAGAATAATGCAATTATCAGATGTGAAACTTCTCACAAATATAATTAAGATCCTGCAGTGTTATTGTAATCAATCTCAGGGTTGAATGCTTAGTCCTAAGTAGCAAGGTTTTAATTGAAATTACATTTCAATAGCTAACAATCCATTTCTTTTTCTGTATCCACAGATTCTAAGCTTCTCCCAACAGGCAAGTATGTTTATGGCACGTATAAAATGCCTAGATTGTGGGTCCTTTCAAAATGCATATGACGTGGGATACCAATTATATCCTAAAGCAGGAATGCTGTCCCTTTGGTCCTCCAGATGTTTTCAACTAAACTCCCCCAATGCCTTATCATAGACCATGCTACCTGGGCTTCTGAGTGTTTGCAGTGGGAGGTTCTTCATACCTGTTCAAGTGGAGGGTACTCATGTCATCACTCAATCTTGAAACTTTTTTTAAAAAATTCTTGTTTCTCAGATATTTTGCTTTCTCTATTTTGACAGCCACATATGCTACTGAAACTCCAACTCCAGCCCTAATCCCTACATCTGAGGAAGGTATGAATTTCAATAAATGGTAATTAAAACAGGTGACAGAAAAATACTATGTCTAGTCTAGCATTCATTTTTTATTACTGTCTAGCCAGATGCCTTTTATTATTTTAATCTGGTAATTTATCTTAAAGTATCCTATCTACTCATCCTGACTGCAAGAGCTGTTCTACAGTGGAATTCACTGCCTCGGATTGTGGTGGAAGTTCCTTCTTTGGAGGCTTTTAAACAGAGGCTGGATAGCCAATTGGCGATACACAAAGCTAAACCATAGAATATAAAGGGGCAGATCTATGAGAGTGATGAATAACGAGTCATCATGTAGTAAAATACAAATGTTATTGTGAACAGTATACGTGCTAAAGAGCAACACAATATCACATATAGTGCAATGCAGTACAATTCAATCACAATATCATAAGTCTAATATAACAATGACATCACAAAATGAGCCCTTACAACAAGCTGGGCTTGGACGACGCTCTGACAGAATCTGAGTACCCCTGTAAATAGTCCGGAGTCTGATAACTCACAGGCTAGCGACTGAGTCAACGGGGGAGCCTTGGTGCATAGAAGAGCTGGCAAGCTGCCAGATGGGCAGGCGCCTACAACTGGAGGTAAGCTGACGATGCCAAGATGGCCGTTTCACTTCCTCAGGGCGCTCTGAACTGCTAACCGCTCCTCCCCAGAGTTGTAGTGGAATAATTAGGACTCAAAGTCAATACGGGAGATTTCTAAATATGGAATAGCATTCAGTGAGCATACAGCAGTCATAGCAATGCATAGAAACCACTAAATAATAACAAAATTAGCTCAGAAGGCAGCGAAAGCAATACATACCGCGTTTCCGCGTATTATTTAGTGGTTTCCATGCAATCTGTCCAATTGGCCATCTGTCAAGGGTATTTTGATTGTCCTTTTCCTGCATGGCAGGGGGTTGGACTGGATGGCCCATGTGGTCTCTTCCACCTCTTTGATTTTATGGTTCTACGTTTGATCAAAGAGCAGCAAAGCTGTGAAGGTTGTGTCCATGTTTACTACTGTAGGGCACAAGGTACAATTTGCCACAATAGCTGGGACAAGACAGCTGCAGACATGACCTGCAAACAACTTGATTGTAATGTTGCCACAAGAGCTTTGGAGAATGCTTCTTTTCACAAAGAAGATGGCTTGATTGTAAAGGCGGCGAGATTAATCTAGGCCAATTGGATTTTGAAACTGGATTGTGCATGTTCTTCTGAACATATTCCTGATTTAACTGTATTATACATTCAGTGTAGAACCATATAATGATGCTCAAAACAGTTCAAACTTCATTATATGGTTCTACAGCAGGGGTGCTCATTAGGTAGATCATGATCTACTGGTAGATCTCAAAGGGCATCCTGGTAGATCTTGAAGGGCGTCCTGGTAGATCGCAGGCAGATCACAGGCACAGTGTGTATGGCTCCCATGCCATTTGTGAGCAGGGGCGGTCCTACAAGATAGGCCAAGTAGGCGGCCGCCTAGGGCGCCATCTGGGAAGGGGGCGCCATCCTGGCTGCATGGGGCGCCATCCTGGCCCTGCCGATGTTCCTCAGACAGTGCTGCAGCTGCCTGCTTTTTTACCCCGGCCTTGTGCACTCCAACGCCGCTTCTGGGCACACGCGGAGGTTTTCACGCAGGCGCAGTTGCTCCGGAGCTGAAGTTGAGCACAGGAGCAACTGCACATGCGTGAAAACCTCCGCGCATGCCCAGTAGCTGACTTGTGCAGAAGCCTGTAAGCAAAGCACTCCCTATCGGGCAGGCAGGGAGTGCTCCCCTCTCCCTTTGTCTCTGCCGCGCACACGTGTTTGCAGGGAAGGAGAAAAGAATCAGTGAAGGAAGTGTAAGTGAAGGAATGAATGAAGGGCTTTCCTCCTCCTCCTCTGTGGCCTCTTCTCTCCCTCCTTCCTTTCTTCGGCTCTATTTCTGTCTAGACCTGAGGGGCCTGAGGCTATGAGGAGTTGTGGGAGTTGGAGGCCAAAATACCTAGAGGGAGGGAGGGAGGGCCCAAGTTTGCCCAGGCCGCGCTGCCTGTATTCGACCTCATTTGAATATTTTGGCTGTTTTTCTATTTACATTTGCATTGGGATCCTAATTTTGGACTTATGGGAGACTCCTATGAATTATGAGTCGGGTGATAGGTAATATATTCTGATTTTGATGCATTTACATTGCATTTCTTGTTGATTATTATACAGTTCTGCTTAATATTGCCGTACAATATAATACAAATACAATATAACAATAGAATAATGATATATTTTATATTACATGTAATATTACAAACAATATTGCAGTATAGTGGTATTGTACAAAATAGTAGTATATAATATTTTATTTTACTTTATTTTGGGTTATTTGAGTTTATAGGAGTAATGAAAATATTTAGTAGAGGATAATTTTATTTAAATAAATAATTTTATTATTTTATAATAATATAATAGAATGTTACATTATATTATAATGTCAATATATTATAATATAATTATATTGTAATGTAGTATAATATAATTATGATATAATATAGTATGAGTATGGTATAATATATTGTATATACATTGATACAATATAATACTACTAATGGTATTGTGATATTATAATTGTATTTTTGTTTTACCCGGGGGGCGGCAAAATAATGTTTTGGGGGGGGCACCAAAATAATGTTCGCCTACCATTTAAAATTACCTTAGACCGCCCCTGTTTGTGAGGAATGTCAAAAACACAACTCTGTAGTAAACATATATACAATATTTATAAAGATGTAATATAGAACCCAAGAGTCAGCACAGCAAATAATACAGTGAAGCATAAATAAAGCTTTATGATATATCTTACTGTATTCCTATGCGTAATATAAACCGCGACCAGTGGTAATCCACATTTATACAGTCCGTACTGATGTCGGGAGAGGGAAATAGTCCAGCAAGCGGTGGAGGAGTCAGTTCAATAGAAGTACTGTATGACTGCATACTCAAGTGCGGAATTATGCCCTTGACGTCCTATGGTTTCATTTGGATATTACCCTAGACCAGCATGGAACTTTATTTACTGCATTTGCTACTTTGACTGACATTCAAGCTCCTTTCTATTGAACTGACTCCTCCACCACTTCCTGGACTATTTCCCTCTCCCAACATCTGTACGGACTGTATAAATGTGGATTACCACTGGTCACGGTTTATATTACGCATCGGAGTACAGTAAGATATATCAGAGAGTTTTATTTATGCTTCACTGTATTATTTGCTGTGCTGACTCTTGGGTTCTATATTACATCTTTATAAATATTGTATACTAGCTTGGGGACCCGGCAGTGCCCGGGTCATTTGAGAAGTGCAGCAGGATGTAGAGTGGGTCATTGGGGGGGCTGTGTGCCAAGTTTGGTCTTGATCCATCAGTATTGGGAGTTACAATGGTATCATGAAATTACTGAAGATACTGGAAGTCCCATCATCTGTGGTCCAACCTCCCCCAAATTGCAGTAGGATGTATATTGGGTCATGGGGGGCTCTGTGTTTTTAGGAAGTGAGTGAAGGTACTTCAAGTCCCATCATGACCCAAAAGTGCATCAGGATCTGTATTGGTGAATGGATGAGGGTTGTATTGTTTTAGGAAGTGAGTGAAGGTACTTCAAGTCCCATCATCCGTGGTCCATCTCACACAGAACTGCATCAGGATGTTGAGTGGGTCATGAGGGCTCTGTGTGCCAGGTTTGGTGTTGATCAGTGATTGGATTAGGTTTGCAGCAGTCTTGGAAAGTGAGGGAAGGTACTGCAAGTCCCATCATTCATGGTCTGCCCTCCTCCAAACTGCACCAGGGCGTAAAGGGCATCATGGGGGTTATGTGTGCCAAGTTTGGTTCAGGTCCGGCTGAGGCCTAGTCAGGAGAATCAAGTTGAGGGAGCCTTACTGTCAATTCAGGCTGAGGGCTAGTTTTTAAAATCAGCTGAAGGAAGCGTTTTTGTAAAGAACTCTGTCTGGCACCTTTGAGATTTGGGATGTTGGAATGCTGGCCAATCCATGGTCCATCCTCCCTCAAACTGCACCAAGATGTAAAGTGGGGCTTGGGGGTTCTATGTGCCAAGTTTGGTTTTGTTGTCTCATTGTTGGGGGCTGCAAAGTGTTTTGGACTTAAACTCCCACCATGCCTGACTGGCTCAGGCCTTTTCCTTACTTCCCTCTGGCACTTTTGAGTCTCGGAATGTTCGCGTTGGCTGGCCAATGGGAGTTGTTTATGCAAATAACCCCACAGTGGGAGCCAATCCGAAAGCTGCCACATTTCCTTCCGCCCTCCCGCCCTCCGGACACATACAAACATTCAGCTTTATTAAGGTATACAGATATGTTTGTTTACTACAGAGTTGTGTTTTTGACGAGTTTAAACCCTGCTCTCATATATTTAGTTTAATTTGTGAGGAATGCTCAGGGGCTTATTAGACTCACATTTAGTTGAATTCAGTCTTAAAATGTATTATATGGCTCTCACTGAAATACATTTCCTAATATTTTGCTTTTATGGCTCTAGGTAGATCTTTGGGACTTGGTTGTTTTATAAGTAGCTCGCATGCTGGAAAAGTGAGCACCCCTGTTCTACAGTGACCATATAATACAGTTAAAAGCAGTCTTGGTTTTCTCAGTTTCATACTGATTCGTAACTATAGTCTGCAGTTGATTCACTTGAAACTAACCACACATGATGTTGACCACATCTTATTAAGACAAAATAATACTAGAAAGTGGAGCAGAAGCTTCTCAACTTCTAGTTGTAGAAAAGGAGGTGAGAGAAAGGTCCCATATACGCTGCCATATACAATTTGATTATAAGTTTTGAAATGGATTATATGGCAGTGTGGACTCATATAATCCAAATAAAATAATCTGGATTTTCTACTTGTATATCATTGTAGATCCAGCGAAAGAACTATCACATGAACCCATGTCCTATATTTCCTTTTTCTTATCCAAGTAAAACAAACTTATCATGAAATATAGATATGGGGTATTCTTTCTTATAATGAAATGCAAAGGTCTACATAATTGAAAGCCATTACAAGTGTGTTGGTTGAATTTTCAGGGGTCAGTTTCCTGTAACACAAGTCAGCAGATATAATTAATATATTATTTCCACCCTGAACCTGCATGAACATTCCATCTTCCTAGTGTAGACACAGACGAAAACAATAAAACTCTTTCAGTTGCCTATCTCTATGAAATACCACATGGTTTTTCAATTCTCATTTCTGAACAGCTTCCACATCTTACACAACGCCAAACACTGAAGAAACTTTTGAAATTACCCACACATCAAATGAAAATGAAACAATATCTACAACTGAAGCATCCCAAACATCTTTTGGGAGTACAGAAATATCCATGGTCACCACTGCAGTAAACAAGAATGAAGAAATAATAACTCCAGGCTTGCCAACAATCTCTTATGCTGCTTCAACAGTATTAGACACAACTAATCCATCAACTGTGCATGGTATTGTAACTTAATTCAATTATTTAATAGATGAGCAGGGGTAGATCAAAACAAACACAAAAATTAGAACATATCCATTGAGGGGGGGGGGGGATCCATTGTTACCAGATGGGCATTTTTGCTCACATGAGGACTATGTTTGCTTTTGATGGGTAGATTCCTCCTAATTCAATTGAAAAATAAGATTAGCAGTTTCAGCAAGAGAGCAATTGATACATTAAGATTAGCCAACCTACCACATATTATAGTCCTCTCCATTGGCACCCACTAGTCGTGGGAGGGAGGCTTGCGAATGCGTACCGTACTGAAGTTGTGAGCTATGCTGGCGGTGGCATAATAGTCACCGGTAGGGCCTCCCAATGCCAGACAGGTCACAACCTAAGGGTCTGACAAAGAGCGTCAATATGCAGGATGGTCTCTCTAGCTTTTTGGCAACCATCCTAAAAGAAAGAAAACTCTAAATTCAAACCCAGGCAGGTGCTCGTCTAACCCTGTAAGGTCAACCATCTAAGAGAAGGTAACTCTAATCAAACTTACAACCTGAGGACCTCACTGCCACCGTCCAAGCTTTGCTAGGCCCCAGCAGACAAACTTTTGGTTTAAAGGGTGAGGCCAGTTCTGTGCACTCTGCACTCCACCAGAAAAATCCATTGCACAGTCTCAAAGGACACATCCAAATTCCAAAAAAGCCCTTTAACGCACTTGTAGAAAGCGTGGGATGAGTCCTTCCTGAATCTTTATTCGGGAAGAAAAGCCAAGAAGTGACATATTATAATATGTCACTTCTTGGCTTTTCTTCCCGAATAAAGATATACGGGTAAACCCATAACATATACGGGTAAACCCATAATATATACGATGACTTGTGTCCACATATATTCAAGCAGCGTCCTGCAGGGATCTATATGGTATGATAAAATTGCCAATATGGGAGCAATGGAAATTTAAAAAGCTGTCCCTAGTTTAGTAAAGGAGACAATACCTGAATCTACACTGCCATATAATCCAGTTTCAGAATCCAGTTTAACTACCTTAAACTGGATTATATGGCAGTGGAGACTCAAATAATCCAGTTCAAATCAGATAATCTGGATTATCTACTTTAATCGTCTGTCTTATAAGGCAGTGTAGATCCAGTTAAAGAACTATCACATACGCCTATGTTCTATGTCCTTTCTTTTTCCTATCCAAGTAAAACAAAGTTATCATGACATATACTGTAGATATGGACTATTCTTTCCTATAAGGAAATGCAAAGGTCTACATATTTGAAACCCATTACAAGTGTGTTGTTTGACTTTTCAGGGGTCAATATATTATATCCACCCTGAACATGCATGAACATCCATCTTCCTTGTGTAGGCGCAGATCAAAACAATGAAACTCTTTCAGTTGCCTATCTCTATGAAATACCACATGGTTTTTCAATTCTTTTTTTCTGGACAGCTTCCACATCTTACACTACCCCAAAAGCTGAAGAAACTTTTGAAACTACCCGCACATCAAATGAAAATGAAACAATATCTACAACTGGAGCATCCCAAACATCTATTGGGAGTACAGAAATGTCCATGGTCACCACTGCAGTAAACAAGAATGAAGAAATAGTAACTCCAGGCTTGCCAACAATCTCTCAAGCTGCTTCAACAGCATTAGACACAACTAAGCCATCAACTGTGCATGGTATTGTAAATTAATTCAATTATTTAATAGATGAGCAGAAGTAGTCAAAACAAACACTAAATTGGAACATAACCATTGAGGGAGGGGGATCCATTGTTACCAGATGTGCATTCTTGCTCACATGAGGACTATGTTTGCTTTTGATGGGTAGATTCCTCCTAATTCCATTGAAAAATAAGATTAGCAGATTCAGCAAGAGAGCAATGGATACATTAGAGATTAGCCAACCTACCACATATTATAGTCCTCTCCATTGACGCCCCTTGTAGTAGGGGAGAGGCTTGTACCCTACTGAAGTTGTGAGCTATGCTGGCGGTGGCATAATAGTCACCGGTAAGGCCTCCCATGCCAGACAGGTCACAACCGAAGGGTCTGACAAAGAGCGTCAATGGGCTGGATGGTCTCTCTAACCTTTTGGCAACCATCCTAAAAGAAGGAAATCTCTAAATTCAAACCCGGGAAGGTGGTACTCGTCTAACCCTGTAAGGTCAACCATCTAAGAGAAGATAACTCTAATCAAACCTACAACCTGAGGACTCCACTGCCACTATCCAAGCTTTGCTAAGCCCCGGCAGACAAACCTTTGGTTTAAAGGGTGAGGCCAGTTCTGTGCACGCTGCGCTCCACCAGAAAAATCCATTGCACAGTCTCGAAGGACACATCCAACTTCCGAAAAAGCCCTTTAACACACTTGTAGAAAGTGTGAGATGAGTCCTTCCTGAATCTTTGCAAGAAGTGAAGAAAAGCCAAGAAGAAACATATTATAGTAAACCCATAATATATACGGTGACTTGTGTCGACATATATTCATGCAACATCCTGCAGGGATCTATGTGGTATGATGAAATTGCCAATATGGGAGCAATGGAAATTTAAAAAGCTGTCCCTAGTTTAGTAAGGGAGACAATGGCTGAATCCACACTGCCATATAATCAAGTTTCAGAATCCAGTTTAACTACCTTAAACTGGATTGTATGGCAGTGGAGACTCAAATAATCCAGTTCAAATCAGATAATCTGGATTATCTACTTTAATCGTCTGTTTTATAAGGCAGTGTAGATCCAGTTAAAGAACTATCACATACGCCTATGTTCTATGTCCTTTCTTTTTCCTGTCCAAGTAATACAAAGTTATCATGACATATACTGTAGATATGGACTATTCTTTCCTATAAGGAAATGCAAAGGTCTACATATTTGAAACCCATTACAAGTGTGTTGTTTGACTTTTCAGGGGTCAATATATTATATCCACCCTGAACATGCATGAACATCCATCTTCCTTGTGTAGGCGCAGATCAAAACAATGAAACTCTTTCAGTTGCCTATCTCTATGAAATACCACATGGTTTTTCAATTCTTTTTTTCTGGACAGCTTCCACATCTTACACTACCCCAAAAGCTGAAGAAACTTTTGAAACTACCCGCACATCAAATGAAAATGAAACAATATCTACAACTGGAGCATCCCAAACATCTATTGGGAGTACAGAAATGTCCATGGTCACCACTGCAGTAAACAAGAATGAAGAAATAGTAACTCCAGGCTTGCCAACAATCTCTCAAGCTGCTTCAACAGCATTAGACACAACTAAGCCATCAACTGTGCATGGTATTGTAAATTAATTCAATTATTTAATAGATGAGCAGAAGTAGTCAAAACAAACACTAAATTGGAACATAACCATTGAGGGAGGGGGATCCATTGTTACCAGATGTGCATTCTTGCTCACATGAGGACTATGTTTGCTTTTGATGGGTAGATTCCTCCTAATTCCATTGAAAAATAAGATTAGCAGATTCAGCAAGAGAGCAATGGATACATTAGAGATTAGCCAACCTACCACATATTATAGTCCTCTCCATTGGCGCCCCCTTGTAGTAGGGGAGAGGCTTGCGTACCCTACTGAAGTTGTGAGCTATGCTGGCGGTGGCATAATAGTCACCGGTAAGGCCTCCCATGCCAGACAGGTCACAACCGAAGGGTCTGACAAAGAGCGTCAATGGGCTGGATGGTCTCTCTAACCTTTGGCAACCATCCGAAAAGAAGGACCTCTCTAAATTCAAACCCCGGGAAGGTGGTACTCGTCTAACCCTGTAAGGTCAACCATCTAAGAGAAGATAACTCTAATCAAACCTACAACCTGAGGACTCCACTGCCACTATCCAAGCTTTGCTAAGCCCCGGCAGACAAACCTTTGGTTTAAAGGGTGAGGCCAGTTCTGTGCACGCTGCGCTCCACCAGAAAAATCCATTGCACAGTCTCGAAGGACACATCCAACTTCCGAAAAAGCCCTTTAACACACTTGTAGAAAGTGTGAGATGAGTTCTTCCTGAATCTTTGCTCGCGAAGAAAAGCCAAGAAGAAACATATTATAGTAAACCCATAATATATACGGTGACTTGTGTCGACATATATTCATGCAACATCCTGCAGGGATCTATGTGGTATGATGAAATTGCCAATATGGGAGCAATGGAAATTTTAAAAGCTGTCCCTAGTTTAGTAAGGGAGACAATGGCTGAATCCACACTGCCATATAATCAAGTTTCAGAAGGCAGTTTAACTACCTTAAACTGGATTGTATGGCAGTGGAGACTCAAATAATCCACTTCAAATTAGATAATCTGGATTATCTACTTTGATCATCTGCTTTATATGGCAGTGTAGATCCAGCTAAAGAACTATCACATACGCCTATGTCCTCTCCTTTTTTTTTCCTATCCAAGTAAAACAAAGTTATCATGACATATAGATATGGACTATTCTTTCCGATAAGGAAATGCAAAGGTCTACATAATTGAAACCCATTACAAGTGTGTTCTTTGACTTTTCAGGGGTCAATTATATCCACCCTGAACATTTTCCTTGTGTAGGCACAGATCAAAACAATAAAACTCTTTCAGTTGCTTATCTCTATGAAATACCATATGGTTTTTCAATTCTCATTTCTGAACAGCTTCCACATCATACACAACACCAAACACTGAAGAAACCTTTGAAACTACCCACACATCAAATGAAAATGAAACAATATCTACAACTGGAGCATCCCAAACATCTTTTGGGAGTACCGAAATATCCATGGTCACCACTGCAGTAAACAAGAATGAAGAAATAGTAACTCCAGGCTTGCCAACAATCTCTCAAGCTGCTTCAACAGTATTAGACACAACTAATCCATCAACTGTGCATGGTATTGTAACTAAATTCAGTTATTTAATAGATGAGCAGGGGTAGATCAAAACAAACACAAAATTAACCATGGAAGGAGGGGGATCCATTGTCATCAGGTGTGCATTCTTGCTCACATGAGGACCATGTTTGTTTTTGATGGGTGGATTCCTCTTAATTCAAGTGGAAAGTAAGATTAGCAGATTCAACAAGGGAGCAATGGGTACATTAGAGATTACTGAACAAAAAACCACTGGGGTTATATCTCACAAAGAGAGTAAATCAGTATCAAATATATAATTCAATCTATACAATAACAAATTCGGTCTACACAATAAGTACTGCACAATATAGTTCTACACAGAGAAGAGCAACACACAAATATCATAATATAATCGTTCTACACAAATATTAACTCATAGAGGAGTTTCATAACTTGGAAGCATATTGGTTTCCAAGCTGTTCTGCCTGAGCCAGTAAATCACAGTACCTTGGAGTTTTCAATTGGCACAGGCAACAGGCAGAGAGGACGAGGGGAAGGTGGAGTCAATAGAAGTGTTTTCCCAAAGTCCGCGGTGACTTCAAAGCACCAAAGTCCGGGCGTGCTGCATTGGGCAATCAAAGGAAATGCAGGCCAGACTGTTAGTAAAGCTCCCCATGACCAATGTCCATTAAACAGTGTCGTCCTCAAGTAGAATACATCATTCTGGAAGTAACAATCATCACGGAGGACGGACCATCCCAACTGATTGGAAATTATGATTGTTACTTCCAGAATGATGTATTCTACTTGAGGACGACACTGTTTAATGTACACCTGAGCCCTGAGGAAGACTTACGAGTCGAAACGGCCCTCTAGCTGGCTTTGGGAGAGAGCTCCAGCCGTAGGCTACAGCGCTTCGCGGCACACACCCCGCACCACCGCTTGTCGCCTCTGCTTCCATACAGCAATTTGCCTGGGACAACGGCTTCCTTCATTAACACATCCAAGACCCACTACATTGGAGCCCTTTTGTCCTTTGCTACATTGCTCACGGAGAGCTTTACTAACAGTTTGGTGCTTTGAAGTCACCGCTGACTTTGGGAAAACACTTCTATTGATTCCACCTTTCCCTCCTCCTCTCTGCCTGTTGCCTGTACCAATTGACAACTCCAAGGTACTGTGATTTACTGGCTCAGGCAGAACAGCTTGGAAACCAATATGCTTTCAAGTTATGCAACTCCTCTATGAGTTAATATTTGTGTAAAAGATTATATTATGATATTTGTGTGTTGCTCTTCTCTGTGTAGAACTATATTGTGCAGTACTTATTGTGTAGACTGAATTTGTTATTGTATAGATTGAATTATATATTTGATACTGATTTACTCTCTTTGTGAGATATAACCCCAGTGGTTTCTTGTTCAGTGACACTCAGTGTTGCCCCCTGCTGTTCGATTACATTAGAGATTAGCCACTTATATTCATTCAGCATCCTGCAAGGATCTATGTGACATGATGAAAGTGCTGATATGGGAGTGATGTAAAATAAGAAAGTGTAGTAAAGTGAGGTACCTGCTTAAGGAAACAGTGGCTGCCATATAATCCAGTTTCAGAAAGGAGTTTAACTACCTTAAACTAGATTATATGGCAGTGGAGACTCACATAATCCACTTCAATGCAGTTAATCTGCATTCTGAAACCGGATTGTATGGCAGCGTAAGTCAAGCCAATGAGAATAAGCATAGTAAAACACGGCTGGGTGTGATAAACAGTTTGATACTTGTCCCCTAAGCCTGCATGTTATTGTGAGGTGAAATGAGGGATGCAGTCTGATCTCTAGCACTAAAATGAGATTTGAATTGTGTAAGATCACGCCAAAAAACTGTCAATTGTTGTACACTGAATTAATTGAGAGGCAATACTGTCTTTTGGATTGTTGTAGATTTTTGGGGCTGCATGGTCATGTTCTAGAAGCATTCTGTCCTGACATTTCACCCGCATATATGGCAAGCATTCTCAGGTATTGTGAGGTCTGAGGATGCCTGCCATAGATGCAGGTGAAACGTCAGGAGAAAATGCTTCTAGAACATGGCAATGCAGCCCAAAAAACCTACAAGAACCCAGTGATTCCGGCCACGAAAGCCTTCAACAATACTGTCTTTTGCCTCAGGTAGCAAAATGTCTTAAGCCATGAGCATGTTACATGTGAAGTCAATACAGGAGTTTGTAAATAAATTCAGGCCAAAGTAAGAGGTGAAGAGTCCAGTCATCAGTTGTATCTTCATTCTCCACATTAAATACAAGCCCATTACTTTCGATGTAAAGATAACTCTGGAAAAAATTTAACATAATATTTTTGAAAGTATTATAGTGCCATGTGCTCGTTTTGGTTAAGAATTATAACACTGGCTGTCGTGATGCAGACGCCAATTAAAGCCAAGCCCAAGTGTTAAAAGGGATAACACAAAGTTTATTGCACAATAAATGGGATTGGGACTAACAAAAAACTAGCCTAACCGGCAAAAACCCACAAAAACCAAGGGAAAGCCCAAAAATCACTGAAGAAGGAATCCAAAGCAAACTCAGGACGTCCTCTGTGACGTCCTCCAAATGTGAGCCAAATGTGTAGTCAGTAACCGGTCCGGAGTCGAGGGCAGGAGAATGACGGAGAAACGAGGAGACAATCCAAGGTCCACAGGAGAGAAAGTCCAGCGGAGTTTAAACCCCGCCACTAGGAACACACTGCTGTAGGAGTAAACTCGATCAGGAACACGATGCAAGATAACAGGATTCCAAAAAAGGATGCCAAACAGGATACCAAGAACAACTCCTTGCTCGCCGCAAGGAAACTCCCCCAAAAGCCATCATTATATAGCCCTAAAGATCAGACTCGCCCGAAGAGGACAACTCCTCCAGATTAGGCATTGCAGCTGCTTCTCTCTCTGCAGCTGACACCCTTTGTGCGTCTCTCCATGATCCCCAGCATCTTTTAAAACTTAGTGTATACCAATCATTCCCTGAGGTTTCAGAGGGCCAGTCTTTATCATTATCAAACCCCAAGCAAGTATCACTACTAGAGTCTGCATTACACACATCCCGAACCTCCTGAACCAGAGTGCAATCCAACTCAGTATCATTATCTTCTGATGAGCTTTCCCCATCCCTGGGAAAACCCTCAAAGGACATAAGTACTTGCCGAATTCTCTTTCTTTGTTCCAAACCTTCCCTGCTGGAATCACTTGCAGTCCTCTTTCTGCCTGCTCCGGCATTTAGGTTACTCTCAGCCTCACCCAGTTCCATACTACACTCAGACGCTGATGACTCAGCATGCTCCTCAGCCCTACTAGCAGGCAGAGCCAAGGGCTCAATTGCAACACTGGCCAACACACATTTTGGTTCCTCAAATGTTAGACCCCTTTTTTTGGGCATATTTGACCTGCTGGTTCAAAGAATGGCATCAGTTTCTCCCCATCAGTTCTAGTTTTTGTGATACAGAACATATATGACATCTACCAGTTTTCATCTGCTCACCTACAGAAAATCAAGATAACCATATCTAAGAAACTAGAGCTGATGTGGTCAATCCAATGCCATTTTCTAAAACCAAGCCACCAATAAATGTTTTTGTTCAGCTGTGAATCATTCCATATTTTCAAACGTGCACTAAACTAACTGCATTTATTATCATCTTTTAAATATATGTTTTATTGTTTTACTTTAGAACTCCCTCAATCATCTACAGAAAAGAGTGTTACTGCTGGTAAGCACTGTTGGAGATGTATATTTATTATACAGATTTTTAAAAGGGGATAATCAAGAAAATCAAATATAAAATTGAAAGTATTCTACTTGTATTCTTCATCACTTCTTGCAGAGCTTTCTCCATCAGAAACAACAGCAAGTCCTTTGTCTCCGAGACTAATGGATGGAGAGAACGGTTGTGAAGGTCGAGTTGAAGTCTATCACAATGGGCATTGGGGCACAGTCTGCGATGATAGTTGGGACTTAGATGATGCTCAGGTTGTATGCAGGCAACTTGGCTGTGGAAATGCCATTGAAGCTCCAATAAGAGCTGAATATGGTGAAGGCTCTGATAAAATCCTCCTGAATAATGTCAAGTGCCAAGGAAATGAATCATCACTTCAAGATTGTTCCCATGATGGATGGGGAGTTCATAATTGTCACCACAAGGAAGATGCCAGTGTTATATGCTCAGGTATTCTGAATTTCCCAGATTTTTCCATCATAAGATATTTTATTTGGGTTACCTTATCCTTGCGTATTTTTTGCCAAATATTTTGACAGGTATCTAAATATCCATCAATTTTATTACATGCTGTCGTTTGATAGTACAACAGACGTACTAACTGTACAATTCCTACTCCTTATTCACTTCTTTTTTGTGTGGTGAATTTGCATGTTTTCTTAATTACCATCATTACTTTTCAGTGCTTAGAAAATCTGTCTCAATGAAATGACGGAACAATTGCCCCATAGTTAGAACTATTGTTTATATAGCTTATTCTATAATTATTAAGTTAGAAAAGATATCACTTCATTGCAGGCGTTTTGTCACTCTGATCTCCCATTTTCTCTAGTAACCAACTCATTTCAACCCTTTCCTTTCCAAATGGTGCTTTTTTTTCTGGCTGCACTCTATGGTCTCACAAAAAAAATCCTTTGGTTCAAGGGAAAGAATGATCTTGTACCGGTCTTAGTTCTTATTTATTTTGTAAAGAGTCGGGAATTATATGTCCCTTTCGATGTTGTCAGATTTTAATTAACAACATTCCTCATATTGGTTATGTCTGTTAGGGCTGCTAGGAGTTGCAATTCAACAATATTTAGAGCAGTGTTTCCCAACTGCTGTGATGCGGCACAGTAGTTGTGACGGACTTGCTGCTGTGCCGCGAGAAAAGCTCTCTGCCCCCTTCCTTCCCCCCTCCTCCTGCCTAACTCCTGCTGCTTGGGGGAGGAGGAGGAAGGGCCAGGTGGCGGCGAAGAAAAAGAAGAAGGGCCCGGGGAGCCGCCTCCTTTGGCTGTTTTCCCAGCCAGCCTCCAATCCGCCATAACTCCTGCCATAACTCTTGCCCCTCGCTCGCTGAAGCCACGCAGAGGAGGAGCCCCACCCACTGAAGCCCATCCACCGCTCATGCTCCTCCGCGCGGCTTCCACCCCCTCCCCCTGGCTTCAGGTCTCCCACAGCTTCTCCAGCCTTGAGGGGGCAGTGCCAAGCCAGCATTGTGCTGGCTCTGCCACCGCTGGCTTGGCACTGCCCCCTCAAGGCTGGAAAAGCTCTGGGAGAGCTGAAGCCGGGGGGCAGGGATGGGGCATGGCGCGGCCTGGCTCCTCCCCTGGCTTTGGCACTCCCAGCAGCTGTTCCCAGCAGGCCACCATCCCCCTTTACTGTGTTAGAGTGTCATTTTGGTTGGTAGTGTGCCCCCGGATTTTTTTAATGTTAAAAGTGTGCCACGGCTCAAAAAAGGTTGGGAAACACTGATTTAGAGGACTGCATAATTCCCAGCCATTTACTTGGAGCCCCTCTTGCACAGCGGGTTAAGCCCCTTAGCTGCTGAACTTGCTGAACGATAGGTCAGGAGTTTGAATCTGGGGAGCAGGGTGAGCTCCCAGTGTTAGCCCCAGGTTCTGCCAACATTGTAGTTTGAAAACATGCAAATGTGAGTAGATCAATAGGAACCACTCCAGTGGGAAGTGGTTCCCTGGGTACATGACCTTGGAGGCCTCTACGGACAACACCGGCTCTTCCCCTTAGAAATGGAAATGAGCACCACTCCCCAGCATCTGACACAACTAGACTTAATGTCAAGGGGAAACCTTTACCTTTATAAGCAGGCTGCATTCTGCAAATTACACACAGTTGGATGGAATTTACATGTTGTAGCAAAAAGTGTCATGAGAGCCAATCAAAATAGATAGTATTTTGCTTTTTGCATTGATTCTTTAATTTAACCTATACTGTTTGAATAATAATCAATCTCCATAAATGCACCATTATAATGTGTATATCCTTCCATTTAACTGAATACCTGTCAGTACTTTTTACTTAATCTGTCCATTTTGTTCCTTTTGAAAGACTACCAAAACTGGACAAAACCAATTACAAAATCTAACATTTCAGTAAGATTTATTTTAATATTTGCAATATTTCTTACATTTTCAGGCCCACCAGCTCCTACAGAAACACCAGTTACAACTGGTATGTATTTTAATTTCAATTTAAAGCAAACCATCAATACTATTTCCTATTTTAAAGATGAAAATAAAGACTTGCTGTAAAATCCTCATCAGATGAGAAAGACACAAATATATTCCAGTTTCTTATCTTTATAATGTGGAGTTTGCAGAAATATGAGGTGACTCATTAAAAAAAGATGAACACAAAAATCTGACCAACCATTGTATGCTGAATTAATGGTCGTGGCATACTGTCCTTTGCCTCAGGAAGCAAAATGCCAGTTTTACATATGAAGTCAATACAGGGTTTGGAAAATTACCCTAGGTCAAAATAACTAACTTGTAGTCTGCTTATCAATGGCAAATATGCCTGAATATTTAATGTATTCATCCTACCTATCTACATCAATATGAAGATAAAGCTTGAAAAATTAACCCTGTATCTTGTGTCTATTTAAACTAGGAAGACGTCAAGTCTCAACTGAGAACAGTATAACAACAGGTATGCGTTAATACAGATTTTTGTTTCTATTTTTGAAGTTAATGAGTACATGTTTTCACATGGAAAATCAACTGGTTATTTTCTTTATATCGTTTACTATTTTATAATCTTAAAAAATAATTGAGAATGCCGATGTACATTGTCCATTTTGAAAGGACTGACTATCAAAACTGAACAAAGACAATTTCATAATCTAACATTTCAGTAAGATTTATTTTAACGTTTGCAATATTCCTTGCATTTTCAGGCCCACCGGCTACAACAGAAGCACCAGCTACAACTGGTATGTATCTTAATATCAGTTTAAAACAAATCATCAATATTACTTTCTGTTTTAAAGGTGGAAATAAAAAAAGACTTGCTGTAAAATCCTCATCAGATAAGAAAGACACAATATATATTCCAGTTTCTAATCTTAATTTTTAGATGGGGAGTTTGCATAAATACCAGGTGACTCATTAAAAAAAATGAACACAAAAATCTGATCAACTATTGTATGCTGAATTAATGGACATGGCATACTGTCCTTTGCCTCAGAAAGAAAAATGTCAGTGTTTGACATTTTATTTGCAAGTCCATACAATGTTTTGTAAATTACCTCATGTCAAACTCCAGCAGTATCTGGACGACATGAATGGCCTAGACCCTTTTAGTCCGGTTTCCGCTCTGGCCACGGGACTGAGACTGTCCTAGTAGCCATCTCCGATGAAATTCTTGCCAGAGGTGGATCGGCGTTGTTGGTGCTCCTGGACCTCACCGCAGCATTCGACACCGTAGACTACGATCTGCTGATCCAACGTCTAGCTACATCTGGAATTCAAGGGCCGGCCCTAAAGTGGTTTAATTCATTCCTCTGAGGTCGTAGCCAGCGGGTGGAGTGGACGGGTCAAGTATCCGAGAGGTCCCCCCTTCTCTGCGGGGTACCACAAGGTGCTATCCTTCCCCCTGTATTGTTCAACATCTACATCCAGCCACTTGCCAGGCTAGTATGGAGCTTTGGTCTGGAATGCTTCCAGTACGGTGATGGCACCCAGCTCCTCCTTCGTCTGGAACCTGGGACAACATCAATACTGGACAGTTTCACCCAGTGCCTTGAAGCCATGATGGGATGGCTGTGCGCGAGCAGATTGAAGGTGAATCCAGCGAAAACTGAGATCTTACGGCCTGGTTGACCATCAGAATTGGCCTGTCCATTGCCCACCTTCAATGAAGAATCTCTAGCCCCATCTACTAAGGTGAAGAGCCTTGGTAGCTAACAATGGAGGCTCAGGCTACCTCTATTAATAAACAAGCCTTCTTCCATCTTCGCCAGGCGAGGCAGCTGACACCCTATCTCCCAACAGAGTCTCTGGCAACGATGACCCATGCTACGGTTACCTCGAAGCTGGATTATTGTAATGCACTGTATGCTGGCCTCCCTTCATCAGTTACCCAGAAGATCCAAGTTGACCAAAATGCGGCCGTCAGTAAACTCTCGAAAACACCCATGAGATGTCATATAACACCGACCTTACAGTGTCTACACTGGCTTCCAATCGAATACCAGGCTTCTTATAAGACATTGGTCCTGATTTTCAAGGCTCTCCGTGGATAGGGTCCACTATACCTCAGGGAGCGCCTGTCATCCTTTCATTACCAGAGATCACCACAACCAGCCCAAGAGAACCTCCTCTACATCCAGAGAAGTACACCTAGAATCCACAAGGCATAGGGCTTTCTCAATCTCTGCCCCAACCCTGTGGAACTCCCTACCACCAGATGTTAGAGCCATGCCTGCCCTATGGTCATTTATGCAAACACTCAAAACATGGCTCTTTGGTAGAGCATTTGATGTGTAACCATTTTAACTGTACTGTTATATAAGTTCGTTAATCTGTCTGTGTAAGTCGCCCAGAGCACTCCGGTGGAGGGCGACTCATCAAATAATAAACTGAATGAATGAAAAATAACAGACTTGCAATCTGGTGATCAATGGTAAATAAGCTTGAATATTTAATGTATTAATCCGACCTAATATATGCAATCTCATTAACATCAATATGAAGATAACCCTTAAAAATTAACACTGTATCTTCTGTCTATTTAAATTAGGAAGACTTCAAGTCTTAACTGAGAAGAGTATTACAACAGGTATGTTTTAATACGGATTTTTGTTTCTCTTTTTGAAGTTAACAAGTACCCACTTTGCATAGTCTTTTTTCCTACCCTTCATTGTCCCTAAGGAGGTCTTTGGAGTTTTGTGTGAGATGGTTCTCTTCAATAGGACATCACTAGGCAAGTAGTGGGAGAGAGAGAAAGTAGTCTGGTGGTAAGCCATATCTGGTAACTGCAAAATGAGCAGGTTTGAAATATCTAGCGCTGTGTCTTGATATTTTTTCTAAAAACCTTTTTAAAATGTTTTAATTTAGAAATTCCTGTACCTTCCAAAGAGGCAAGTGTTACAACTGGTAAGCACTGCTGAAGTTTTTCATATGTAGAGAAAGAGGATCCCTTTAATATGTTATAAAACGGAAAAAATATTGGCTATTCAACCTTTCTTTTTTCAAAAAGGAGAGTCAATATCAAATATTATGAAATGGAAAGTATTCTAAATGTTTCATCAGTTTTCCAGAATATTCTTCATTGGAAGCACCGGCAAGTCCTGTGTCCTGGAGATCGATGGATTTAAAAAAAACAGATGTCAGGGTTGAATTGGAATCTGCTGCAATGGGATCTGGGAGTTGTTTGCAGTAATGGTTGGGATATAAATGACGCTCACATTATCCCCTACTTTTCTAGGGGAGTATAGTTGAAGCTCAAATCAGTGTTTGCTTTGGAAAGATCTTCCTGCATTGTAACCAGTGCAGATGAAAACACGGCTCTCTTGAAAAATGCTTCCATAATTGTTGTCACACAAAAAAATCTGCTCAGGTCCTCTTATTTTATTTAAATATGAAAACATCATAAGCATAGAATAAGAATTACAATTTTGTCCTTTTTTTGTCTTTTTAAAAAAATAAATAGAAACTCTTCCATCAAGTACAGAAAATTTGATTACATCTCGTAAGTCCTGCTATAACCTTTTCTTTCAATATGCTTGATGGCAAATCAGTATTGCTTATTTATTTCCAAGCTCTACATATGTTAAACTGTTTCCTACTTTGCATGTATTTAAATAAGGATGATTATTTTGTTCTTGCAAGTATGAATAATTATCAGTTTTCTCTCCTCTGTAGAAGAATATGAATAACAGTATTGTGTTCTGGTTAACTGAGAGTCTACTGTATTTTCTAAACATACGGTGGAAGTTATGGGGCAAAACATTCCTCTGAACATTTTTTAAAAGTTGTGCAAAATTAATTTCTTTTCTTTTCTTTAGCTCCAAAAGAAAATACAGCAGCCAAAGCACCAGGTATATTATAATAATATCAAATTACAGTTCTAGGTTTTAATTTATTCATGCTAGCAAAAGCATATGTACTTGTACATGCTATTGTAGGTTTAATAATGTAAGAAGTTGGTAAGCACTATGCTGGATCAGACTAGAGGACAACTATTTAGTCCTGCAGTCTGTTCCCTGTCCACGTAGGCCAGTAAGATGCTTATAAGAAGTGCACAAACCACACCTAAGAAACTGCACCCCGCTGTGTGTACCCACTGGTGTATCACGGCTTTAGGGTTCGGACATTGGAAGTGATATGTAGCTACACCCAAGTCTATTGTATCGTCGAGGATGTCAAAGGGGAGGTTATACATTTTCTCTAGCATGTAAAGAAATTCCATCTACAATATCTTTTATACCAAGAGCAAGTGAGTTCTTGTCATCCAGAGATTTAATTTACCAACAAAACTCCATAAACTATATATATATTTCTTCATCTCCCACCCCCTTTCCCCCTTTTCTTTATTGTTATAAAAAAATGGAAAATGAAATTAAAATCTTGTAAAATAAGTTATATGTAGCTATTGTGACTGATAGCCATTCATTATTTTATATTTCATTTGTAATAGTTTCCATAGAACAGTGTTTCTCAATCTTCCTAATGCCAGGACCCTTTAACACAGTTCCTCATGTTGTGGTGACCCCCAACCATTTTTTTTTTGTTGCTACTGTACAACTGTAATTTTGCTACTGTTATGAATTGTAATGTAATCGTAATCTGACATGCAGGGTATATTTCCATTCACTGGACCAAATTTGGCACAAATATCTGATACACCCAAATTTGAATACTGGTGGGGTTGGGGGATGATTGATTTTGTCATTTGTGGTTGCTGGAATTTATAGTTCACCTACAATCAAAGAGCATTCTGAACTCCACCAATGATGGAATTGCACCAAACTTGGCACACAGAACTCCCACGACCAACAGAAAATACTGGAAGGGTTTGGTGGGTATTGACCTTGACTTTTGGAGGTGTAGTTCACCTACATCCAGAGAGCACTGTGGACTCAAACAATGATGCGTCTGGGCCAAACTTGGCACGAATACTCAGTATGCCAACATAGGAACACTGGTGGAGTTTGAGGGAAAATAGACTTTGATATTTGGGAGTTGTAGTTGCTGGGATTTATAGCTCACCTAAAATCAAAGAGCCCCTTGAACCCCACCAGCAATAGAATCGGGCCAAACATCCCAAACAGAACCCCCATGACCACAAGAAAATACTGGAGGGATTTGGGATTCGTCACCTGTTTCCAAAAAGAAAGAGAAGGAAATATGTGTTTTCTGATGGTATTTGGCGACCCCTCTGAAACCACTTCATGACCACTCCAGGGGTCCCGACCCCCAGGTTGAGAAACACTGCCATAGAACCTCTAAAGCAGTTGTCCTCAAACTAAGGACAGCCGCCTGGATCATTTACCACTATGGTCATCCACGCCATGTTGCTAACACTACCCTCTTCTTGTTCCTTAATTTTCCTTTCTGTTCCTTTCCTTTTTCTATCTCTCTTCAAATTGGAGGGAATTTTCTCCATCCCCCTCTTGCTTCTTAACTCCCCTTTCCTTTCCTTTTTTATTTACTTCCCCCTCATTCTTGCTCCCTCCAAATGGATGGATGGAGGAAGGGAGGAAAAAAGAGAAAGTAAGAAAGAAAAAGAGGTAGAAATATGAAAGGAGAAAACGAAGAAAGTTAGGCAGGAAACCGAGAGGGAAGGAAGATAAGAAAGCGAGTAAGCAGGGCAGGTAGGAGAAAGAGAGGGAAAGGATTTCTAAAGCATGGCATAGGTGTTCAAACCTTACTTTGGCACTGAATTGACTGGGCAACGTTAGCCAAGCCACACTCCCTCAGATGAAGACAAAAGACACATTTCTTTGAATAAATCGTGAGATGAAAACTCTGTGATAGGGTTGCCTTAGGGACACCCTAAGTCTAAAACGACTTGAAGGCACACAACAACAACAATCTATAATCCGCCCCCTCCCCACACACACACACAAAAACAGTGTGAGGGACCATGAACGTGCCGTGCCCTCCACTTAAAAGATTTGAGGACCCTGCTCTTAAAAGTGTGTGTTTTTATATAAAACAACCAAAGTGACAAATTTTGCAGATTATTTTGCAAGTTTCTGCTCCCAAGCTAGGTGAACATGCTGGAAATTGATTCAATTGCAAGACACTATATTGGAAACCTAGCTTTAGATTCCTTCACCCCAAAGTAATATGATTAGCTCATTTTACATTCAATGCCCAACTTCAATGATGGCAATTGAAAAATGCAGATGTGAACTTTTTTTGAATTTGGCCATAAGAGAGAGTCATTTAGGACTTCATTGATTGGGCAAATTTACCCATCGTATGACACTTTCACCACAGTTTGGGGACAGAGCCTGCTGAATCCCACCGAATGACATAGAGCTACTTCTCGCGGGGCTCTGTTCCCTAACTGTGATGGAAGCATCATATGACAGAGCAACAAGGTAATCTTACCTTTCCAGAACAAACACAGGTGAAAAGAGCTAAGGACTGTATATTAAATTCTAATAAAGCAGTGGAAAATAAATGATATAAGTACATACGTGCAGCATACACAATATACGAGGTAACAGAAAGTGGAATCAGAAGAACTGATGGTCAGTCCATGGAGAAAATGGAATTCAAATAGAGTTCAATAAGTCCCGAATACAGGTGTCTCTGTCCTTTAGTTGTAAATCCACATTGGAGATGTAGTTCAAGATGATCCATAGATTTCCAAAAAGGGTGATTCCACAAGTTGTATGTTGTATAGCAAAGAGTACATCCACGGGTAAACATTCCATAAGCAATAACAGTCCACAAGTGGAGGTGAAGATCACTCCGGAGGGAAGTTATTCCTGAATGCGAAGAGCTTGGTATAGGCGTCTCCCAAAGCGGATTAGATAGTAAACACGCCTACGGACTGTTTTTGCCTCTCTGACCAAACAGAGATCAGAATTCAGGGGTGGGCAACTACCGGCCCTCCAGGTGTTTTGGACTTCAACTCCCAGAAATCCTAGCCAGTTTACCAGCTCTTAGGATTTCTGGGAGTTGAAGTCCAAAACACCTGGAGGGCCGGTAATTGCCCACCCCTGGGTCAGATGGTAAAGCATCCCCACCGTAATCATGTCATGGCACTAAGGGAAGGAGTTTGGCCAGTGGAGATTTAAGCTCCAGGTACTCTAACTTCTCCCTCTTTACTCGATTGACAATTGCTCCCCATACCTGCCTGAGGTGCAGTGTAAGCTTTGCTGGTTGCTTCGGCACCAGGTAAGAATGCCCCCCCAGGCCCGGATTACCCATAAGGCCATGGCCTAGGGTGGCAGCCATGGGGGGGCGGCAGGTCCGGACCCCCCAAAATTAAAAAAAAAATTTAAAGTTTGATCTTTGGGTGCTTGCTTCTGCACCTGCGCAGTGAAGGAAGGAGGGGCAGGGATGACGCGAGCGAGAAGGAGGTGGAGGAAGCCACATCAGACACCCCAGGGGCGGAACTTCCCCCCGCCTGTTCGTTTGTCGCTCGCGCAGGCACCGCTCCTTCCTTCACAGAGCGGCTCGGCGGCCTCCGCCATGTTCCTGGGTGCTGCAGCGGCCGCCCGGGAGCTTACCTACCTTCCTCTTCCCTCTCCGAAGGAAGGGAAACCCCCAGGCGGCCGCTGCAGCACCCAGGAACATGGCGGAGGGCGCCGAGTCGCTCGCGCCCTGCCGCACATGTCCGCAAGCGGCCCCGCCCCCTGCAGGCGGCCCCGCCCCCAGGGGTGGACCTTCCAGAATGTGGCCTAGGGCGCCACAATCTGTTAATCCGGGCCTGCCCCCCATTTGCATGGTCTTTTTCCTACACTACATTGTCCCTAAGGAGGTCTGTGAAGTTTTGCGTGAGATGGTTCTCTTCAATAGGACATCACTAGGCAAGTAGTGGGAGAGAAAGAGAAAGTAGTCTGGTAAACCATATCTGGTATCTGCAAAATGAGCAGGTTTGAAATATCTAGCGCTGTGTCTTGATATTTTTTCTAAAAACCTTTTAAAAATGTTTTAATTTAGAAATTCCTGTACCTTCCAAAGAGGCAAGTGTTACAACTGGTAAGCACTGCTGAAGTTTTTCATATGTAGAGAAAGAGGATCCCTATCATATGTTATAAAATGGAAAATATATTGGCTATGCAACCTTTCTTTTTTCAAAAAGGAGAGTCAATATCAAATATTATGAAATGGAAGGTATTCTAAATATTTCATCAGTTTTCCAGAATATTCTTCATTGGAAGCACCAGCAAGTCCTGTGTCCTTGAGATTGGTGGATCCAATAACCAGATGTCAGGGTTGAATTGGAATCTGTTGCAATGGGATCTGGGGGTTGTTTGCAGTAATGGTTGGGATATAAGTGATGCTCACATTATGCATAGGCTACCTTTCTAGGGGAGTATAGTTGAAGCTCAAATCAGTGTTTGCTTTGGAAAGACCTTCCTGCATTGTAACCAGTGCAGATGAAAACATGGCTAGCTTTAGATTCCTTCACCCCAGAGTAATATGATTAGTTCATTTTACATTCAATGCCCAACTCCAACGATGGCAAATGAAAAATGCAGATGTGAAGTTCTTTTTGAATTTTGTCATAAGAGGGAGTCATTTAGGATTTCATTGCATGGGCAAATTTACCCATCGTGTGACACTTTCACCACAGTTTGAAGACAGAGCCTGCTGAATCCCACCGAATGACGTAGAGCAGGGGTGCCCACACTTTTTCAGCATGCAAGCTACTTATAATAAAACCAAGTCAGAAAGATCTACCTACCTCCTCTAGGCTGGAGAGGGGAGGGATGGGGGCGGGGCTTGGCACAGCCTGGCTCCTCCCTCTCTGGCTTCAGCTCTACCAGCAGCTTCTCCAGGCTTGAGGATGGCAGTGCCAAGCTAGCCTTGTGCTAGCTATGCTACCACTGGCTTGGCATTGCCATCCTCAAGCCTGGAGAAGCTGCTGGTAGAGCTGAAGCCAGAGGGGGTGGAGCCAGGCTGCGCCAAGCCCTGCCCCCTCCCCCTGGCTTTGGAACTCCCAGCAGCTTTTCCAGGCTTGAGGATGGCAGCGCCAAGCCAGTGGTGGCATAGCTAGCACAAGGCTGGCTTGGCCCTGCCCTCCTCAAGGCTGGAGCAGCTGCTGGGAGTGCCAAAGCGGGGGAGGGGGCAGGGCCTGGCTCCGCCTTCTTCTGATCCGGCTGGGATCGACCTCCTTTGGTCCCGGGATTGACTGATCGATTGTGATCGACTTCCTGAGCAGCCCTGATGTAGAGCTACTTCTTGCGGGGCTCTGTTCCCTAACTGTGATGGAAGCGTCATGTGACGGAGTAACAAGGTAATCTTACCTTTCCACCAACCACATCAACCTCAATACACCTGGGAGCCATTTGTATTATATGGTCAGTGTAAATCAGGGGTTCTCAAATTTTTTCATCCACAGAGCCTTTTCTGAAGCAAAAGTTTCTCATAGCTCACAAATAAATGTTTATATGTTGTATAATAGTGTGAACTAATTCATACAATGCGAAAAAGGAAAGAAAACAATAAAATATTTTAAATGAAGAACAATTTTAACCAACATACAGTAAATGTAACAGTATTTCAGTGCAACACCCCTGCGATGATTCAGCCCAACCCCCTTCTACCATGCAGAAAAAGCACAATCAAAGCACCCCAACAGATGGCCTTTGTAATAATAATAATAATAATAATAATAATAATAATAATAATAATGGCAGAAAGTCTAAGGTCATCATGGTGTAGATTCATATAATCCAGTTTAACTGTGTTGTACTGGTCTATATGACCATATAATGCAGTTATATCTGCATTATAATGATAGATGGGGCCCCAGTCTCATCCAACGTTCGATACTGCGTAGTAGGGGTGGCCGATCCATAAAAAAATTGATTCTAAATTCGGGGGGGGGGATTTCCGTTGCTGGGTCATTAAAGAAATTATTCCAAAACATTTTAAGTAAATTTCATAATTGAAACGTAATTAATAACACATTTTCATTATTATTCCTTATGCCAGCTGGGAGGGAAGAATGGAGGGCAAGCCCTGCACCCTTCACCCCCCCCCCCCAGCTCAGAAGCATCGGGATTAAATTTAACGCGGGATGGCTCTGAGGTGTGGGGAAAGGAAGTGTGTGTGGATGCAAGGCACACACACACACCTTCCTCCCCCCACCCCCTCAGTGCTATCCCACGTTATATTTAACACGGGATGGCTCTGAGGTGCGGGGAAAGTGTGAGGTGAGTCCGCACCTCCTTCTCTGCTTGGGAATAAAGCGGGACAACCCTTGTCGCACTTTATTCCCAAGCAGGGGAGGAGGTGGGGACTTGCCCCCACCCTTCCTTCCCTGCTTGGGAATAAAGTGCCAGCCTCAGCTGTCAGCTGGCAAGAGGAGAAAGGAGTGTGCTGCTGCCCTCCAGTCTCCTCTCGTGAGTTGAGAACTGAGAGGGGGGGAAACGAACTAATAACGTGACCTTTACAAAAAATGGTGATTCTGGGTTTGGTTTTGAAACTTCACTTCCGGGTTGGACGCCAAGGGTCGATATAGGGTCAAAATAATTTCAAATACGAATTATTAACGGATTTCAAAGTATTTTAATTGGAGATATCCACCCCTACTGCGTAGTTTTGACTCTTGTTGGTACTTCAGTGGAATTTACAGGTTGGAAATTACCTGAAAACCTGGAGAGCCACTGCTATTTACTAGGTAGATGAACTAATTGTACCCAGTCACTGCCCCTAATTAATTACAAGAAGTTGTACTATAGTACGCCCCCGGTATCTGACAGAAATACATTCCAAAACCACCACCCCATGGAAATCTGAAAGTATGGGTATAATGAAAGCTATATTTTGACTAAAGTTGATCCAAAAACATACCATAGAAGTACACTGGAAGACCTAGAGAGGCCCACAAACACTTTGTTGGGGGATATATTTTGGAGCATAGATAAGTGAAATCATAGATAATATGTAAGTCTGTGGACGAGGGGGTGAAACTGGATTATGCTTGTGCTATATTATTCGTCTAACTATTTTGTGTTTATATATAAGTGTTAAAAATTGAAGAACCAAACAATCCATCTGGTTTCCTTTACTTTGTCTAAGGAACAGCAATCCCTTCGTCTAGCACTCTGAACTCCAATACTTCTGGTAAGCCTTCAAATTAAAAAATCATTTCAGTATCACCTAATTCAATCCAGTGGCATTGTGCATTTCTGTGCATTTTTTACTCTAAAGTTATGTCCAGTAGGATTGACTCCCAGCATAAAGTGTGCATAGGATCCCAGCCTCTATACCTTGTCAGCCATCTAATCTAGTGGTTCTCAGCCTGTGGGTCCCCAGGTGTTTTGGCCTACAACTCCCAGAAATCCCAACCAGTTTACCAGTTGTTAGGATTTCTAGGAGTTGAAGGCCAAAACATCTGGGGACACACAGGATGAGAAACACTGGTCTAATCACACTACACCTTTATGCTGCATTGTTCCATTTGAAATATCTCCAGCTGGTCTCATGAGGATATTTATTTGCTGATGCTTTCTATTGCAAACTTGCCAAAATCACAATTTCACAGCATTTTTTCTGGTCTGCGTTAATGGCGCCATTACTGACTTATATTCTACCTTTTACTTCATGGATGGTTTGTCTTTTTAAAAAAAATCTGGCTGGAAGAGTGCAGAAATGCAACAAAGACATAATGGTGGTACAACTGTTATGATTGACATAAGAAAATGGTCATGCCATTCCTTGCCATTGTATTTCTTTCTCCATTAGAGAGACAAAAGAGACTGCCACATTTTTGACTGCACCAGTATTTCCCTCTTGTTTTTCAATGGAACTGGTTATCATGCCGTAATGCTATAATATGATGATGGTATAACACAGGCATGGGCAAACTTTTGAGCCTAGGGGCCATGGACCGGGCCAGAAGGAGGCGGATGGAGGGGTGGGCTAGGTGGGAGGGGGCCGGCCAGCAGGCTGGACAGGAAGGCGCAGCAGGAGGGGTGAGGGCAATTGCCATGGGGGGGGGGAGACCAGGATGGTTGGCGTGTGGGGATTTCTTGTGCAGCTGGTTAAGAGAGAGGAAGATGTGCAGTGGTAGAATCCCTTCAAAGGACTTCTATCAACCACGTGCCTTCCTGGCAGGCCAGGCTTCTTCTTTCGGCACATTCACCCAGCTGAGTTGCTGTGCCGAGAGGGGAGGAGAGGAAGTCTCTATCAGCCATGTGCCTTCCCGCTGGGCCAGGTCTTTCCTCTCCTCTCCTCTTGGCACAGCAACCCAGCTGGGTCACTATGCCCAGAGGGAAGGAGAAGAAGTAAAGTGGCTGATAGAAATCAAATGCCTAGGGTGAAGGATCAGGGTTGCACATTCCTCTCGTACTTTTCCCAGTGAAGGTGATCAGTGCGATTCAAACACAGAACTAGAACAAATTTCCAGTTGGAACTGAGACTGAAATTGGTCCACCAACAGTTCCTGGGGCTACATTACCATGGTTCCATTTAGCAATTTCCACAACTGTGCTACAGTTATCATAAATCAGTGGATTTTATAATTTCTAAATGGTTCTACCCTTAAACTTGCCATGTATATTTTCTAGGAGATCTTTCCTGTGGTGGACGGCTTTCTGGACCTTATGGTTCATTTTCTACTCCAATGTATCCTTCAAATTACCCTAGCAATTCATGGTGTATCTGGGATATACAAGTAACTGAAAATCGTCAAGTTGAACTTCTGTTTGAAGATTTTCTGTAAGTTTCTTCAACTTGTTGAGATGAACTCAACAGAAATTCATTCGCCGTAATTCATAGTTTGCCTTGTGCTTTTTATCATAATATGTATGCAGTAGGGAAATGTATGCATAATAAGTATGCATTAGTGGTTACAGAAGTTTACATTTGATTGTTGGAATAATTTTGAACTCTTTAGATGGCTCTTCTAAAATTAAGTGTGAAACTTAGGGCAGATTCAAATCATTTACAACCTAAGGCTCACCTATCACAGGGTTCTCTTTGCAAGACGTGTTCAAAAGAGGTTTTCCATTGCCCTCTTCTTCACATAAATAGTGCAACTTGCCCAGGGCCATCCAGTGGGTTTCAAACTTGTTAATAGCTGCGTCTGGATTGTCAACCCTGCATGTCATGAATTTTGACTGTCCTTGAATGCTGTTTAATGACCTAATAACATTACCAACTACATGTGTCTCAATTTTCATCTGATACATATTGGAGGTTATGTAGAAACAGTGTAGGACAGGGGTGCTCACACTTTTTCAGCATGCGAACTACTCTTAAAGCAACCAAGTCCAAAAGATCTACCTACCCCCGCCGCCATGCGCTCTTGCCACCGCACGTGCTCCTGCTGCTGTTTTCCGCCCGCGCAGCGCTTCTTCAACCTGCGAGGCATTGCAGGAAGGAGAAAGCACGAGGCGGGGCATCCAGAGGGAACGCTCCGTCCTGCCTGTCTCGCCGGCAACGGAGGCTGCACAGCTGCTTCTGGATGAGAGAGAGGCAGGGCGCTCCCTCCAGAGGCCCCACCTCGTGCTTCCTTCTTCCTGCAATGCCCCGCAGGCAAAAGAAGCACCGCAAGAGCGGAAGCCAGTAGCAGGAGCGCGCATGCGCGCAGGGTGTGCGCGCGCATGGCAGGAGCGCCCCATTCAGCTGGTGAGGCCCGAAGATCACCTGGAAGAGGGCCGAAGTCTACTAGTAGCTCCTGAGCTACCTTATGAGCACCCCTGGTGTAGGAGATATAGCAGCAAATTAAGCTATTGAAGTATATTAAGCTTTGTTCTTAAACTCAACGATGCTACATTTGGCTTTTTAACTTTGATGGAAGAAGTGTTTTAAAAAGAATCTAATTAATTGCAACTTTCAAAGCAGTTTGCACTTCAAATAGTTCTGATGGGAAATATTCAGCATGTCTTAATTTTCCCTCCACAGACTGGAAATTACAAGCCGCTGCCTTTTTGATTTTGTAGAAATCTTAGATGGCTTTTCATCCACATCACCTTCTCTAGTGAAGACATGTCACAAAACAACAAAGTTATACGTCTCATCGTCAGACAAAATGCGAGTTGTATTTTCAAGTGATTCTAGTGTCAATAATAGAGGTTTTCATGCAGTCTATCGTGAGATTCTTCCAAACGATGCAGTCACAACAAGTAAGAGCACTTTGAAAACAATCCTTTTACCTATTTCATATGCAGAGATGTATTGTGTTATTTGCCATCTACTTATGGCCACTCTATGATTAAGAACCTTCTAAGATCCCTAGTCAAGTCTTGCATACTCAGGACAACTGACTTCTTTAGGAATCAATCCATCTGTAATGTAATGTTGCTCTTTTCCTAATGTATTGCACTTTATCAAGGTTTATGATATCTTCTGATGAATCTTGTAGTAGTACGATGTCTCCAAAGTACTATGCCTTCCATTTAGCCGTTTTAGTCATACTTTTTTTGTATCAGGAGCAACTTGAGAAACTGCAAGTCACTTCTGGTGTGAGAGAATTGGCCATCTGCAAGGATGCTGCCCAGGGGACACCCATATGTTTAGTGTTTTACCATCCTTGTCTCACGTCCCCGCATGGGGAACTGGAGCTGATAGAAGGAGCTAAACCCGCTCTCCCCAGATTCGAACGGCTGACCTGTCAATCAGCAATTCAGCCAACACAAAGGTTTAACCCATTGTGCTACTGGGGACTCCATTTAGTCATACTGACAGGTGTAAAATGGGCAGGAAAAAAGCTTAATAATTACAAAACAAGTGCAGTTTTTCATTTTATATATATTAATATATATTTATGCATAGTTCAGCAGGTAGTAGTTTACAATGTGGACATTGTATGTATATGTATGATACACTTTTCTCATGTTTTAATCCCTATACTACTTTCATTTCAGGGGAAATAAATTATTACACATCATTACTAAAATAATTTTACATATAGGTTCTGCTTCAATATCAATTCTCTCATAAATTATAACTGGCAGTTAAAGTCATGTCAAACGGCATTAATTCTAAAGTCTGGATGCCTCTTGTATATGAGTGAATGTTTAACTTTATATGTGGTTTAATTGCATTTCAAATCATATATGTGTGTGTGTGTGTGTGTGTGTGTATTGCGCTTCATGTATAAGTTTTAATTTGTATTGTTTTAATTTGTATGGTTGTTATCCAGTTTGAGTCTCAATCTAGGGTTGCAGCTGTTCTAGGTGGTGTTGCATTGAGATTGTAGCTGTTTGGGGTGGGGCTGTATTCTTTCTGAACCATCAGGTTCCTAGCTTAAGGGTGCTTTTGAAATCAACACTCATGGAAAACCAGATTGCTGCAGTGGCCAAGAGTGCCTTTGCCTAACTTTGCCTGGTGTGACAGCTGCACCCTTTCTTGGGGAAGGCATATCTGGTCACACTAGTTAATCTTATACACAGAGTAAGGCTCTAATGCTAACAGCATTCAAACACGCTATGAAAGCTAGCAAAGAATAAAGAGTATGCAAAATTGTGTCTTTCACTTTTTTATATAAAAGTATCAAAGTATACCATTCAGGTATGGTGCAAGGTGTAGGTATATTTCACTATATAATTTCACAGTGTTCACATAATACATTCACATTTGTGACCATATATCAATCATTTGTGATATTGTTATATGCATACTATGAATGATTGATATATGGTCACAAATGTGAATGTATTATGTGAACACTGTGAAATTATATAGTGAAATATACCTACACCTTGCACCATACCTGAATGGTATACTTTCACACTAGTTAATGCCATATGAACTCATCAGATGGTATGTTTTTCAGCAGCATACTTCTTCCTCTACAGTTTTACAACAGAGCCCCGCCAAAAGTAGTTCAACATTGTGGGATAGGAATAGGCAGGCTCTGTCGTAAAACTGTAAAAGGAAGCAGTGCATACTGCTATGGGGCAACATGGAAGGAGTCCAGTGTTCAGTGGGAATCAACGAGGAGAAGCCAGACAACCAGCGGCTGGATGGCCATCTGTCAGGGGTGCTTTGAATGCAGTTTTCCTGCTTCTTGGCAGGGGGTTGGACTGGATGGCCCATGGGGTCTCTTCCAACTCTATGTTTCTATGATTCTAACCAAAACATCCCCCCATGGGATGGGGCAATGCAGGGCGTGGGGCAATGGGTTCCCCCGCTATCCGCTGGACACCACCTGATTCATTACAATATGGCCGGTCTGAAGAGGTCCTTAATTTGGATCTATACTGCTAATTAGGAACTTCATTATATGGTCATTGTCAACCCATATAATGCAGTTAAATGTAGTTATGGAGTTATGTCGACCCAATGCAATTTTCCTGCTTCTTGGCAGGGGGTTGGACTGGATGGCTCATGTGTTCTCTTCCAACTCTAGGATTCTATGTGACAATTCTGGTGGCAGGTCTGAAGAGGTCCTTAGTTTGGACTGGATGGCCCATGAGGTCTCTTCCAACTCTATGATTCTATTATTCTAACCAACACATCCCCCGTGGGATGAGGCAACAAGTGAATTGGGCAATGCAGGGTGTGGAGCAATGGATTCCCCCGCTATCCGCTGGACACCACCTGATTCACCACAATATGTGACAATTCTGGTGGCCGGTCTGAAGAGGTCCTTAGTTTGGACTGGATGGCCCATGAGGTCTCTTCCAACTCTATGATTCTATTATTCTAACCAACACATCTCCCCGTGGGATGGGGCAACAAGTGAATTGGGCAATGCAGGGTGTGGAGCAATGGATTCCCCCGCTATCCGCTGGACACCACCTGATTCACCACAATATGTGACAATTCTGGTGGCCGGTCTGAAGAGGTCCTTAGTTTGGATCTATACTGCTAATTTGAGACTTCATTATATGGTCATTGTCAACCCATATAATGAAGTTGAATGGAGTTATGGAGTTATGTCGACCCATATAATGCAGTTGAATGTAGATTTAGGACAAATGAGGCCCTGTTCTAGTTAAGTTATGAGGCACCTTACTTGGGCCCTGAAAGAGATAGACCCAGTAGGCCTACACTGTCTGCTTTGTGACACACTCCCATAGATTATCAACTCTATCATTATGTCTAGAATCGCTCCAAAACAGAATGCCTTCAAATTTAGAATTGCACATTAGCAAAATGCATTTTTTTAAAATTGGCAGGATTATGGCCTCCCTCGGACAACGAGCCCTGTGCTTAATCACACCTAAGCACAATGGTAAATCTGGCACTTACACTGACCATATAATGTAGTTTCAAATGGCATTATATGGCAGTGTAGATCCAGCCTTTGTTAATTCCTGATTAAGCCATCATAATGCACTCTAGGTGGAGCTGCTCTTGAAATGTGTTCTAAGGGCATAATTCAGCAACCAGACTGATGTCAGATGTGCATTTTAGAATCATATAATACTTTTTTTCCCCAAGTATTACACTGGCTGCTAAGCACCATTCAAGGTTCTAGTGTTGGACCTACAATGCCCCAAATGACTTGAGGCCAGGATATCTGAAGAACTGCGTCATCACAATTAAGACTGCCAGAAAATTGAGATCTTCAGAGAACGCCTTGCTCTGTGTCCTAACACTTCGTGAACATAGGCCGGTGGGTACACATAACAGGGCTTTCTCTGAAGCAGCACTTCAACTATGGAAATCTTTACCCAAACAAGTTAGGCTAACCACATCTTTTTCATGCATGCTGCATGCAGCCAAAATAGTGATGTTCTGCATGGCATTCAGTCTTTGAAAATGATGTTTTTGCTGTTTAAAAAATGGATTATAGAATGGTTTTTAGAATAATACTATGTAAAAAAAATTGAAAAAAGTATTTTCCTGGTTTGAAAGTATTATTTCCTGTTTAATTGTGCAGTACTTACTTTGAAAGTAGCTTTTATGCTCCAGAAACTTCATTTTTGTGGCTGCCATTTTTAACCTTTTAATGTACCATTTTAATATTTTGTGCAAGCCACAAAAACAGTGTTTGCAGTTTAATAAACTTTTTCCATGTTTGTATGATAGAACCAATTAGGAAACGACATTTATAACCCAGGAACAAAAATCATGTTACATAGTGTAATATTTTAATTGGTGTTTATTTGTTTGTCACTGAGATTCATTATTAATTTTATCTAAAACTAGAATCCCATACTCGCTTAACTGAAACTTAATTTCCTTGAAATGTATAGCATGTACTTTTATTTATTTATTTACCTTATTTATATCCCATCTTTCTCTACCCCAAGGGGAACTCAAATACTTCAAATATAAATAAATACATAAACTAAATCTGTTGATTGCACAATTCTATTTCAATTATGATTATATAATATTTCATACATATATTGCTACTCTCACTTATATGTATGAAATATGTATGTATGTATGTATATGTATGTATGTATGGTGTATATGTATGAAATATTATATAATTCTTTCATTTTTACTTTGCCTTTAACTTTTTCCAAGCACCAAGCTGGAGTGTGAAAACTACTACTTCAAGTGGTAAGTGACTTTTGCCTTTATATGATACTTCATTTTCATATTTTAAAAAATTCATAGCAAAGGATATAAAGGCCTAAAAAATAGATTTATCATAGGGGAACTGATCATACGTGAGCTTGCTTAGTGCCAACTAATGTTTCTGTTCTGTCTCTCTAAGAAGAAAAACTATTGTTGTTATTGTGTTGTCAAAGAATTTCATGGCTGGAATCACTGGGTTGCTGTGAATGTTCCAGGCTGTATGGCCATGTTCCAGAAGTATTATCTCCTGGCATTTCACCCACATTTATGGCAGGCATCCTCAGAGGTTGTGAGGTCACAACCACTGAGGATGCCTGCCATAGATGTGGGCCAAACGTCAGGAGATAATACTTCTGGAACATGGCCATACAGCCTGGAAAACTCACAGCAACCCTGTTGTTGTTATGTTTATTATTAGTAGTAAAGTTTATTGATTAGTCAACTGATCATATCAACAGTAAAAGACAAAAACAAAAAATACACAAATAGACACTAATCACTGTCCTTAAACTCCTGTAATAATGAACTAACATACATTAAAACACAATCATCCGGAGTTTCGGGGTGCGGTGTAATCTGTACGCAGATGATGTCCAACTCTGTCACTTCTTCCCACCTGCTACTAAGGAGGCTGTTCAAGTCCTGAACCGGTGCTTGGCCGCTGTAATGGACTGGATGAGGGCTAACAAATTGAAACTCAATCCAGACAAGACAGAGGTACTTCCAGTCAGTCATAAGGCCGAACAGGGCATATGGTTACAGCCTGTGCTTGACGGGGTTACACTCCCCCTGAAGTCGCGGGTTCGCAGTTTGGGAGTGATCCTGGACTCATTGCTGAGCCTGGAACCCCATGTCTCGGCGGTGGCTGGAGAGCTTTTGCACAGTTAAAGCTTGTGCGCCAGCTGCGCCCATACCTTGGGAAGTCTGACTTGGTCACGGTGGTCCACGCTCTGGTTACATCCCGAATAGACTACTGCAATGCTCTCTACATGGGGTTTCCTCTGAAGACTGCTCGGAAGCTGCAATTAGTCCAACGTTCGGCAGCCAGGTTAATAACAGGAGCGGGGTACAGGGAGCATACCACTCCCTTGTTGCGCCAGCTACACTGGCTGCCAATTAGCTTCTGGGCACAATTCAAAGTGCTGGTTTTAACCTACAAAACCCTATACGGTTCTGGCCCAGTTTACCTGTCTGAATGGATTCTCTCCTATGAACCATCAAGGACATTAAGATCCTCCGGAGGGGCCCTGCTCCCGGTCCCACCAACTTCGGAAACACGACTGTTGTCGCCCCTCAGCTGTGGAACACTCTCCCAAGTGATGCTAGGTCTGCCCGCTCTCTGTTGACCTTTAGGAGGCTGGTGAAGATTTGGATGTGGAACCAGGCCTTCCCAGAATAGGCTCAGATTGGCTACTATCTGAATGAATGACCACGTTTACAGATCGAATGGAATTGTTTTAGTGGCAATGTGGTTTTATGCTGGGATTTTTATGTATTTTAATATGTTGTTGTAGTTGTTTTTAAATTGTATAGCATTGAATTTTTGCTGTAATGCCGGTCTGAGTCCCTCAATAGAGGTGAGAAGGTCGGGGTACAAAAGTTATTAATTAATTAATTAATTAATTAATTAAAACTTGATTTAATTAAAAGTTAAAGATAATTAAAAATATCGTCATTAAAGTGCCAAAGTAAAACTTCATACAACAGAAGTTAAGGATGAAGGTTAAAACAAAGGTTAAAATAGACCCACTATTACGCAATCCCAATCCAGTTCAGATATCTGCATTACCCCTACAGTCTACCCCAATCGCCTCCAAATACGGAGTTCTCAGCTACGTTGCTTTATGTAGAAAAGGGGCCGCTTGGTGCGTTAGCATTCTGGCCAGCCATTTAAAATGTAGTTTTGATATGGGGATCCCAGTGAGTCTTCTGTATAATGAATGGTCTGAGGCAGGCATGTAGCCAGGGGGGGGGGCTAAGGGGGCTTCAGCCCCTCCCGAAATTCTCAGGGTGGTCCGCGGAAAGGCCTTACTGGTACATTATTTAAACTGTTATGTTTATTCATATCATGATCTGATCATCATGCTCATTATATCCCACATTAATGGGGTTATTGGGATAACAATACAAAAGATTTGCTAGGGTAGACCCTCTTCCACCCAGTCTCAGCCCCCAACCAAACTCAGCCCCCTCCGAAACAAAATCCTGGCTACGGCCCTGGTCTGAGGTATTGATTTCTCCCTTTCTTATACAAAATACAACTAAACAGTACATGTGTAATATCCAATACCTCTGTCGCCCCACAGATACAAAATCGTTCGTTATATGGAACTTGGTTAAACCTTCCATCTGTTCAAATCTGGGTCTAGTGAAAACCCTCCTGAGATGTTTAGGCATTTCTGTTTTTGGGTATTCAGCTGTTTGAAAAGTATTATGTTTGTTATTATGTTTATATTTATACCCCACATTTTTTTTCTCTGCAAAGGAGACTCAACGCGTCTTGTCAATGGAAGAAACAAATGTGAAGGGCGTCTTGAAGTGCTTCACGAAGAAAAATGGGGGACAGTCTGCGATGATGACTGGGACATGAACGACGCTCATGTTGTGTGCAGGAGCTTGGATGTGGATTGCTCTCGCCGCAGTGGTAAAGGCTCAGCATGGTCCGGGCTCAGGCCCTATTCATATGGATGGTGTACAGTGTGCTGGGAATGAAAAAAGACTGGAACACTGCTTTCACAGAGGCTGGGGAATGCACAATTGTATCCATAGAGAAGATGCTGGTGTCATCTGCTCAGGTATTCTTGAATTATTGGACAATAGATTCATTATTAATTTTATCTAAAACTAGAATCCCATACTCACTTAAATGGAACTAAATAAATGTATAGCATGTACTTT